>VZTM01031657.1:0-44590 GCA_013400555.1 Jacana jacana
AGACCTTTGTGGAAATTATGCTTTATTCAAATACAAGTGTCTGAGTCCACTGACAGGGAAACAATGAGGCTTTCAACAACCCGTGAAGTCCTGACAGTCAGACTGCATATTTCAAGACAGTTTGGGTTTTTTTTTCTAAATCCATGAATTTGGCATTCTCTTCACCACTGAGATAAATAACCAAAACAGGAGGCAAAATCTTCAGTTTTGGGAATGTTTCACAGCTCTGATTGAAGATGAGGAATGTAAACCTCTCCTGTTTCGTGCATTGGTTCAGAGCCTGGATAAAAACAAAATTTGTTGCACATCTCCCTTTGTGGAAGGCATTGGAAGTGTTGCAAACCAGTGGCTCGGCTCACTGGCAGACACTCTACCAAGCTATTTAGCTTCCCTATCACTTATATAACTGCTCCATCGATTTTAGCAAAAAAAAATCTGCAGTCAAGCATCAGGGAAGAAATTGAATT
This sequence comes from Jacana jacana, assembly GCA_013400555.1. Lineage (NCBI taxonomy): Eukaryota > Metazoa > Chordata > Aves > Charadriiformes > Jacanidae > Jacana > Jacana jacana. Next base: position 468 of record VZTM01031657.1, read on the forward strand.
ACTCCCTCAGTTGCATTCCACCATTCCCATCCCACCCCACCTCACTGTGCAGTTTCTCCTTATTTTACCCCTGTACTCAGAGCAAAAACTCTCCATTGCATTCGTTCTAAGTAAAGGCTTTAAGACCCACAAGGGAAGAGTATTTGTTTCTTAACTGGGGTTCTGTTCACAGATTTACTAAGATCTCAGGAAATCTTTGTGGTAGTTGAGCTGTGTGACCTCGAATGCAATGAGGGTGTTCGTACTGTCCCTTATAAGTAAAAATGTGGCCCTGAGTTAAATGGATGAAGAGTTCACTACAAGAGTAGATTTTTATCATGCTGCCTCCCTGTCAGTTTTATATAAGCATATGATATTACATATGTAAGATACCCAGCCTGACAAGGCTTCTGGAGGCTTTCATTCCACAGCTAGAAAAGCCTCTGCTGAATAGAGAACACAGGATGCAGTAGAAGAAGAATGGAAATAAAAGCTTCCTCTGCAGTAGTGTGGAGGGAAGAAAGAGAGGCATACTAAATGTTCAGAAAGTATCTTCCAAATAACCCAATTTCCTACTTGCAACCTGTAATTCACAATGCATTTCTCAAACTTCTCACAAAGGCTGACAAGAAGAATTTTTCCCCTTCCCTCCCCAAAATGCAGCGTTACCTCATTCTGTCTCCAACAGAAGAACAAGTTGAGTCCTAATATTTTATTTGGATTAGTAGTTCCCACCAAATGACATAGGCGAGAGATTTGTACTGGAAATTAACAATGGTAAGGCAGAATAAAAGCCTCTGCTGCTTTGAATTATTAATAGTGTATCACCGCAGCACACACATCAGTCACACCGTTCTCTTTTCTGGTGCCCCAGGAGAAGGGAGCAGAGTTTCCAGCATACTTCAAGACTTTACAACCTGCTTTGAGTCCACCCAGATATTTCAGACCAGGGATAGTTTCAGGGCAAGGCAGACTTCTTAAAGGCATAGCATCCTGCTGAGGGGCATGAAATGAGGACTTCACATGGGCTAGTTTGGGAAGGAATTTTCAGCAACATCTAAATAGAGGGAGAACAGTTGAATGCTCCTAAACTTCTAAACACCTCAGGATCTGTTAAAAAATATAATTTGTATTTATAAATGTGTATGAATTGTCATGCACCATGATTCCCTTCTGTTGGATGTCTCGATATAGTTTATTCCAGAAATCCTGATGTTTAGTCTTTTCCTAATGCATCTAGCAAGCTTGAATGGTATTTTTGAGATAGAGGAGCAGCTTCTTCAAGACAACCAGAAAGTGCGTTCCTGAACAGCTATTCATGGTGTCCTGGTGTTATTATGACTGATAACACCAGCAAGTGAGGGTTGACAGTGGAGTAGTGTCCAAATACATGTTCTGAAAAAGCATGAGCTTATTTTCTAACCAGTTTGAGGTTTAACCTGCATCAGACTATCAACACATCTTTACTGAAAATCTCTCCTCTCTTCTTTGTCTTGAAAAGTTGGGTGAAAAGAATCAAGGTGTGATAGCTTGTGGGGGAATCATGAATCTCTTGTTAGATTCATTTACCTGGAAAACTTAAGAATGTATTTCTTTGGCAGAAGGTCACTTTTTACTGCTTGAAAGAAGAAAGCATTTCAGACCTGGAACAAGGACAAACGGTATAGTAATATCTTTTTGCACCTGCAGGCAGGATGAAAATATTGGCTGGAGAACTGAAAAAGTTGAAGCACGCACAGCTGACCAAGTTACTAATTTTGACTCCAATAGTAGGGAGTAGTCTTGCTCAGGATAAATCCAGCCTGTGTATCCCAACCCAGCCAGAAGCTGCTTTTGTGTAGGTAGTCTCCCTGCCACCAGAAGGAGAAACAGGGATAATATATACAGAGCTGTGGACATTGCCTGTGGGCACAGTCCTTCTGCAAGTCCAAGGACCAAGGTTTTTATTGTCTTGCACTGAAAGTACCTACAACTAGGTAATCTAAATAAGTGAGTTTTATGGCCCAGCACAAAATTAACTTTTATTTCTGACTTTGTTTGCTTTTAATTCTTGTTTGCTTTTTAATCTGGAGCCTGTCTGTCTACATAGTCCTGCAATTTCTATCCCAGCCAAGAGGATAAAAAAGATTTTCCTCTGAAAAACATACATTTCCATTCTTCAAGCATTCATGGGAACCTAATTCCTCCCAATTGCATCTGAAGACTCCTTAATCAGTTCAGGCCTCTAGTCTTTTGATGCAAATCTCAGTCATGGAGAGATACATTGGAGATTCATAGGAATAAATAAGCCCAAAGTTTTGCTGGAACATCCACCAGCTCAGCTGAGATCCTTCTTCCCAAGCCAAACAGTATAAAATGGCTACTACTCAGACATCCCTGTGAATTTTCCTCCTAATCTGATCTTTGCTGTTGAGTTTTCCTCATGATCATGATTCTACTAGTATTCAAAGGCTGCTCTAGGGAACAGTCTTGGCACTCTTTATGTTGAATCTTACCCTCCTGCTGAATTCAAGCTACCAAGAGTGTAATGTTCATTACTGTGGTTGCCAAAGCACATTAGGGCCTGTTAAAGTTGAAGAGCTTTTTTTCTAGAGCAATCAGATCATAATAGATACCTTTCCCAAACTTTGCTGAGGCGTTTGGCTGCATCCCATCAAGTTTGGTGCTGAAATACAGATTCACATAAAACAAGTTTAGCAGATGAAACTTCCAACACTTGGCATTACCTGAACCCTTGTTGGAGTTCAGAGGAAATTCTTCCGTTGTTTTTGGTAAGGCAGCTGGTCCCATGATCAAAACGATAGAAGCTATAAAGAGCAACAGGCATGGAAATAGAAAGGATGCAAAATTGCATGTAGATCATGCACGTGTACAAACAAAGGCTCAGACCCAGATACCTGAAACAAGCTGCCATGAAACCAAGACACTTCTCATTTTAAGTTGACGAAGACCAAAAACCTAAGATGTTGGGGAAGGGAGGGGAGAAAGGACAGGGAGAGAGAGCAAATACATGCTCCTGTTCGAGGCAAGGAGCTTAAAAAAAAACAAATTTCAGTAAAGTTGTCATAAAAATGGCTCTGGAAAACAATCACATCTGGGGACTATTGCAGTCTAATTCATCTAAAAATCTGTCATGGTGTTTGCAAAGGAATTAGAAATATTCCCAGTATTTTCTGAGAGACCCATTTACTGTCTAATCATTGTTTAAGTAGCTACAAGCAACTTTCCCTCTTTCTTGCTTTCCTTAAATAGCACTCACTCTTTCACCAGCACACAACACTAATGTGCAAAAAGGTCAGCTGTCTTCAGTCCTCTACAGTGCAAAATTTTTTAAAAGGAGCTCTTAACTCACATGGGTCTTTAACAAATAAGCATCAGATGCTCTTCTCATACTCAACTCCCTCTGCCTGGAACTAGGAAGCCAAATGTACCCATAAATATAATGCTAGTGTATTTATAGCTGAGCAAGAAATTTAGAGTGCAAATTAAAGTGCGTGGAAATCATCTGACTTTGCTCAATGATCACATCAGTATCCCAGAAAGTCACATAACTTCTCTGAGGTTTTCAGGTCACCTCTAGGGCCCAGACTAACCTAGAAAGGTTTGGGATATCAATTGGGAAATGTGTGGTTTTGATGGGAAATCATCATGCTTTGAATGAGATGGGAATTGAAATGAGAAGGCGGGGGACGGGGAGAGCAGATGGACTTTTCTAACCTGATTTTTTTCCTGGCAATCCCCAGCATTTCCTGTGTTTTTCTTCAGCCTGGGACAAAGATTGTTTTAGTAGCTTTGTCCTATGAAGCAGCCAGATGTACCGTGAAGGTTTAAATGGAAATAGCAGAGAGCAACAACACACAGGGCATCATCATTCTCCCTGCTGGACCTCAGTAAGCCCTGAACTTTATAAGACTGCAGCTATCCAGGGTATATAGCTCTCTATGTCTGACACAAGATGCTGCAGGAGTGAACGCAGCCATCCTCCAGCTGCTCAGACAAATTGCTGTTCCCCACAAAGGTACCAGTTGCCATTGACTGGGTGCCTGCTGACAGCCCTGACAGCCCCTGGCAACTGAAAAGTAATGTCTGTTTAAAACAACCTTCATGACATGTTGGAACTTGTGAAGTTCTGCTACCTCCATTGTTTCTGACCAGGAGAACATAGCCTGAGACCCATCCCAAATCTGTGAATGGCATCACTCATTTGAGGTCATCTCAATCACCTGGGAAAAATAAGTCTTGCTTAGTAGGTTCACCTTGTAATCCCACTCCATATACTGTAAATGGAGTTAATTATCTCTTCAGTGCCCCTGGAAATGTTATCAGACACAAAGTCAGTCATGCGCAGTCACACTCAAGTGGGTGAGGGGAAGTAGTCAGCAGTGCTCTTGCACTACTACAATCTCATGTGAGGCGCTGGCACACCAGAAGACACTGCTGTGTCTTCTGGAAAGAGGCTTCCTTGGTACCTCTCATCTCCATCACTGCACACATACCTAGCATGGTGGGACTTCACAAGAGTCCCTGAGTGGGTCTCAGGTTGTATTAATCGCTTCACTAGACACTGCTGAAAGTGTGTCTAAGTGACAGCCTTGAAGAGTTTGCAACTGAAGTAGAAACAGGATGAATAGGAAAGGAAATCAAAAGACCTAAGCACCACTGGGATTCGTGTGATGATTCCTGGCCTGTTCATGTCAGAGTCAAAGTTGCATTTCAGGTCCATGATCTTAACTGTGACCTAAAGAACCAGGTTGTGTCACTTCAGATAGCGTACAAGGCTTTTACAGGCTGCTTTGTCAAACTGACCATATATATCTGTCAAACTTTCTCCTCATAAACAAACCCTTATAGAAGAGTTCCTGCTGGAGGAGTCTAATCCTCTTAGAGCCTCAAAAGAGATTCACATGGATTTTTGTCTGGATTTTGTCACTGTTAGAGGATTTGATTGATTTTTTAATTATTCTTCTAGCTCAGAATAATGGAGAGTGGCATTTTGCTTGGAAAGATGCACATTGGCTTAAAAATCACTCCCAGTCCATCCATCTGCTAGAGCTCTGAAGAGCAGAGTGATACTTACTATTTCAGATGTTCAGTCTAACATGGAAAAGATTTCATTTTCCCACACTTGAAAGTGTTTTAATGAATGCATGGTTGCATCCCATGTGTGTTACTTGTTTGGTCTTAACTGAGGCTTTGCCAGGGCCTTTCCTGCCCTGGAATAGATTTAGGACAGGACCATGCACTCCATCCCAGTAAGTCATAGCAGGAGCATGAGACAAAGACCACGTGGTGCCCTGGTGACAGGCAGATATACTGAGAAAACTTCTGCAGAGCTGCAAGCAAGTCCCCAGCAAGACCCAGCCTTCTGCTCACAGCAGGGCATAAAACACAAAATTCTGCAGTGAGTGTTAGACCATGGCAGCCTGTGAGTAGCAGCAGACGGGACACAGTTGTTATAGAATCTTACAACAGCTTAGGTTGGAAGGGAGCTTAAAAATCATCCTATTCCAACTCTCCTGTCATGGACAGGAACACATTCCACCAGACCAGGGTGCTCAAAGCCCCATTCAGCCTGGTCTTTAACACCTCCAGGGATGAGGCACCCACAACTTCCCTGAGCAACCTGTTCCAGTGCCTCACCACCTTCACAGTGAAAAATTTCATTTTGATATCTAGCCTAAATCTACTCTCTTCCAATTTGAAGCAATCATCCTATCACTGCCAGGTTAAGTTCGGGGAGTGAAGCTTTACCAGGAATTCAGAAATAAGCCAGTTTCAGCAAACAAGGGAGTGACAGAGGCACACAGACTTATTTAGGTAAGCGAGGTTAAAGCCTTATTTAGGGCAACCTTCCAGGCAGTCAAAGTTGTCCCAGTCCCAGTCCCAGTCCCAGTTAAGACATCCTGTGTCTACCACAGAACTTCCCCTTCCAAGCAGCAGGTCAGAGGGTTGGAGCATATTGGTGATTCTCCTAGGGCAGATGCTCAGATTTCTTCTCTGGCAATCAGGCACACGGTAAAGGGATGCCCAGTTTTTATACCCAGGCCCAGGAGCTCTTGGGTTTCATTTAAAGCAATCATTTATCTGTTTCCTCAGCCTCAGCTAAATTGTAATGCTAAATTGTAATGTTACAATTGCAGCTTGCTGCATTTCATGTCTCACTCTACCACATCCAGTAGGAGCAATCAGCATGGAGTAGCATCCTGCTTTGAATAAGCAAACCTATTCCTGTGTGGTCCCTATTACTTGTGTTCTGGTGTCACCCAGAGCACTCTTTCTGTTAAGGTACACTACAGCAGCAATGGCAGCAGAAAACACCACCATCCTGAGATTACAGAATGGCTGAGAGCTGGATACACATTCAAGCTCTAGTACAGCCCTTGGAAAGATGCCTTCACTTTCCTATGTGGGGTCTTTGTTTGATTTGTTTTTTTTTTTAACTCTGCCTTCTGTTTGTCATTTATTTAGAAGCTGAAACATTCAAAACAGTGAAAAGTCTCCTGTATATTTCAAAGGTGATTAACATGCTGGTGCCCTGATTGCCTGCAGGACTGCAGAACACATGAATGAAAATGTAGGATGCAGCAAAGAACCACTGCTTTGACTAAATCTCTATTTGCATTCAGCACAGCCACTGTGGCACACAGACACTCCCCTGGCAACTCGAACCAGCTGTAACACCCTGGCTCCTGATTGAATAGCTCTAGCTAAGGCTGCTGAACAACAAGCCCCCCAGAATCAGGATTATTTTATTGCTTAGTTGGGATCTTGGGTTAAAACAGGCAAAAGCAAGGTGGTTTTGTTGTCACCAGGTTGTTCTTCAAGTGTAACCTTCCCCATTTCTGTCAGTGCTTAGTGGTTTAGAAAGGAAGGGAGGGATTGGGCAAAAGCACTTAAATTCTGAGAGAATCGAGCAATTAGTACTAGAGATGAGGATGCTGAAGCCCAGGAGACCTGGCTTAGTTGCTGTGCCATTATCACATGACCGGGGAGCCTATTTGAAGGTAATAGCAAATAACTTCATTAAGCTCTCAATAGATTGGGAAGCTTGGAGAGTATCTGAAAAAAAAAAAAAAAGAATAAAAAATCTCTGTTTCTCTCACCAGGAGGCTTTCTACAAGCTCTCCTAGTTCCCACACAATGGTATTTTCAGTATCTTATTAAACACAGTAGGAAACTTAAATGCTTAAACGTCCTTGAATGTTTTTGTCTTGAGTTTTGGCAACCATTTTCCTTTGCTGCCCTCTTGTGGGATGATAGACAAAACGTCCATTCAGAACAAAAATAAAAGGCTTCATTCACCAAAATGTATCCTGACCTATTTTGACTTAGAATGGAGATAGGCCTCTGTGAAAGCAGTTTGTTTTATTTCATACAGTTTCTTCACAAGAGGAGGTTTTCTTTGAGTGCCATTCTCTGTATGGTAAACACCTCAAATGTGAAAGATCCATGAGGGAAAACAACATCGTTTAGGCCAGATGAAACTAGCGTGAAACAATTTTTCCTTGAATGAGGAAAATATACATATACACATGTATACAGTATATAAACCTTTATAATCTGTATACACAGGTATTATGTAAATGTATACTTATATATGTATGTGTATATGCACACCTATAGAGAAAGTACAATACACATAGGAGTTTACTTAGTGCAGCTGAAACAGAATTCTCATTCTTCGTGCCATGATTCTAGGACAGCTAAATAAAATGTTCCTGGATGAGCTGTGAAATTGATCCTGTTCTTGAGAGACTAGTCCCATTTCAGATTTTGAAGGCAAAGAGTCAGACAGAGAAGACTCCAGGGAGACTTTATAGGAGCTTTCCAATATCTGAAAGGAGCCTACAGGAAAGCTGGAGAGGGACACTTTGTCAGGAAATGTAGTGACAGGTCAAGGGGTAACGGTTTTAAATTGAAAGAGAGGAGATTTAGTTTAGATACCAGACAGAAATTCTTTACTGTGAAGGTGGTGAGGCACTGGAACAGGTTGCCCAGAGAAGGTAAGGTCAGGCTGGATGAGGCTTTGAGAAACCTGATCTAGTGGGAGTTGTCCCTGCCCATGGCAGGGGAGTTGGAACTTGATGATCTTTAAGGTCCCTTCAAACTCTAACCATTCTATGATTCTTTGATTAACAGCCAAATTTTGCATTCCAGTAAATATGAAAATGCTGATGTCAAAAGCTAAGATATAATAAACACATTAAATGCTCCACCACACATTTTTCTCGAAACTGAGGTCACAAGACAAGTTTGCAGCCCAAGTTTTGAGGATCTCAGTGGCACTTGCACCATGCATGCAGCTCACATCAAGATGAATTTTACCTCTCCAAGTACATTGTTATCTGATATTTTCCAAGAAGAGATCTATTCTTTGGGGTAATGCAGGTTTATCCCTGAAAAAGAGATGAAGAAAGATCATTTTTGGGTTTATCTCTTTATGGAACTGCTTGAGCTGATGAATACTGAAGATTACTCAAATCCTTGTTTATAATGAAGACAATATTTTTTTATTTACACAGATATGATTATGATAATAAGTACACTGTATGATTCTCCATGCAGTCTCCTTATCCAAAATAAGGAAAGAACAGAAAATCCTCACAAAAGCCCAGAACAATCATAAGCTAGATCCTGTAATGACTGCTCAAGTTGGTATGAATGACAGAAGTCACAGGCAACTTAAGGATGTTTTCTCCCTCTGACATCACAAACATGTAGCTTTATGGTGGTAAGTCATAAGAATTTAATATTTTAGAGCCATAGTAGGTTCCCTTTCACAGTACTAGTTTATTAACATATTTAATTTCTGAATAACGGTGCCATGTGATCTTTATTTATGAGTAACTAAATGTTATTATCCAATACAGGGTGGCCCAGAGCAGATAATGCAATCATCTCTGGATGAACTGCAGCCAAGGCTGCTTCCAGCTTACTTCACTGTCAAGGAAAATATCCACAAACTACGTGACATAAACCTGTAAGGCCTGATGGTCTTTATGTCATTTCAGTAAAACAGTGTTGTAAAAGTCTGTGGGGCTGCAGGGCTCAGCAGATACAGCTTTGCAATGAGATGTGGTCTTTCAAGAAGGCACTGAAAATAGCATCAATGAGACACTTTAAATGTGTTACCTCAGAATGATTTCTGCCTCTCTTTTCCTCTGCAATTAAAATTTATCTATTTAGGAAGACCAAGGTTGAATTCTATACAAAACAGGCAGATATTTACATCTTTCAGAAGAGTCTGACATTTCCAGAAGTCAGGTACTTTATACTACACTCAATTCTTCCCATGAGTTTTCGGCAAGATGCACCAAATCTCTCTTTCCCTGGGCAAGACCTATTGTTAGCCTAACAAAACCAGGCAAAAGCTTTGGAGGGGTCATTAACCCAAGCAGAGGAAGGAGCACTCTTCTGTAAATTCACCACATACCCCTTTCAGATGTCTCTGGGCCACGGTGGCACCTACAAGCAGTCCAGCTTGGTTGTCTGGGGGAGCCTTGGGTACACTAAATGTCAGCCCTAACGGAGACGGACTTGGGGGGAATATACCACTCTCCCCTCCCCCAAGCAGATTTATTCATTAAACCAGTGCATTCTTTGGGTATTTCACAGTCACTGTTGAAGTAAGCCCAAATGTTAGAATTTTATATAAAATGTTGACATTTTAAATCACAGTGAGTTCACCTGAGGGGAAGTCTTCAAAGACCCTCATCAGCATGCTGCTATTTTGAGAAGAGGGTATCACTATCGGTCTTCCTCTTTTAATGTATGTGAACTCCAATACCCAGGACAATTACAAATGCCTTGTGTTCACACATATCTGTGATCATCCACAGAGGAAAAAAAAAAACAAAGGCATTCTTTGTGTAATTTCACTGAATTACTTAAAAAAGGTTTAAAGGAGGAGACCACATATCCTGGAAGAGGACATGTAGTAGATGGAGCGGGAAAGTTACTCATCAAGCAATTCATTCATGATGCTGAAGTAATGCAGATCAGCTACTTCCCTCTTAGTTTTGCAGGAAACAATAAAAATTATATTGTCAAAAGTGGTAAGTGTTGTGAGCCAGGACCTCAGTTCAAGAGGGTGAATCACTTCAACAGAATGGATTAATCTGCTTTGAGGTTGGCACTAAAATATAAAGCTTTCTAGCTGGAGTCTGATAGAGAAACTGATGTAGGCATCACAAGGATGTTTCTTTACAGCAATTTGTTCCAAAATGTTTTCCAGTGGAGGTCAGCAACTTAGCCATAATTCTACAGATGAGAAAACTGAGGCACAGGGAGGCAAATCAATTTATTCAAGGTCACGCAGCAGGCAAGAAAACTCCATTCTTTGAATTGAAGACCAGTAATCTGCCCACTTGACCACACTGCATAATGTTTGCATTCTCTGAGGCCAGAAAATGCTCTATTTGTTCGTGTAATGCCTAGCATAACTAGCTGTGAGCGCCTTTCTACAAGTGATGAATGCTATTCAGTGTGCAAAATAGTCTGGCAATTCACTGATGCTCTCCACTCATGTGAACTCCAAGCTCTCTTTACCTCCTCTGACCATGTAATAGCACATAGTAAGTGACAGTGCTACCTTATGATGGAGGCAGGCAAAGGTTATCATCAGTATTTTGCTACAGTAATTACAGTTTTGTTTAAATCAGTGTCACTTCAATAAATTCATGTACTGCCTGTCACATATCTCATTAACAAATAGTCCAAACACGAAGAGCAAAAATACTGATTGCATTGATATGTGGGGAAGGTGTGCAAAGGAGGTCAGGATGCTGTTCTAAGCCAATGTAAATTTCTGTATATCACCAATTGGTGCAAATTGGTATAGCTGTGTTGCATTAACTGGTGCCACATTAATTAACACCTGCAGAAATTCTAGCCCATAAGTCATCGTTTTCCTTGTGCCTAATTTAAAGAACAACCTAACCAATCTCATGCTCTGAGCATTAAAAACAAACTAACGCCTTCAAGTCCCAATTTTCTTCAATGAACTTTTTAATGTCCTCATACAGAATATAGCAAAATGGGTGAACTCAATGTCAAATCACAGTTTTCCACTCACTGGCCCCACGGTAACATTTAACACCCACAACACACAGCATAAATGACGAGAGAAAGAAGTGATGCCAATTAGTATCTGACCTGGTGATTTTCAGTAATGAGCAACACATTCAGTTCTGCAGCAATTCAGGGACACATGGAAGAGTCACGGTTGCCAAACTGTAATGACAGCTCTGCTTATTCATACTTTGTGAATTCACCACGTTATTTTGTCTGGGAACACTAACAATACACATATTCACTGTGGGGAAAAAAAAATGTATCTCATTATTTCCAGGCCTTTACTTTGTCTTGCCTTATTTATTTTTTTTTTTAATTTCCCCCCCGCCCCGCTGGCAGAATTGGTCAAAATCTAATAAATTGCAGAATCACATTGTACTATGTTACTATGTTATGGCTGGAAAAGTCACTACAATTTTCTCCTAGTTACTTTAATGTTTTAAAAACTTCTCATTTGTGTTCCTCATGGGAATAAGAAAGCATATATTTTTCTTTCATTAAATACATTTATTATTGTTTTATATATGTACCAACAAAGAGCAAGGCTTTTATCTTTATACAATTTTAAGTTATATCCTTTGTGTGCTATCCATGGAGTACAACACAGAGTATAGGATAACCAAGTTCCACAATTTTCAGATTAAAAAGGAATGGAGATGCACGAGCTTTGGGTGAGTATAGGAGGTGTGAGGTGAGGCAGCTCTGGTGCCTTCTACCATTATGGTGACTGTGTTGGTCTTGGCCTGTGAGGTTTTGTAGGGATGACACAGCCAAACGAAGAAATTAAGCCAAGGAGAAAAAACAGGAGCAAGAGTAGGTTTAGAGTGATCAGCAGAGGGAGCTTTTCATAGGAGACCTCCCTAGGCCTACGTAGTGCTGAAAAAGAATTGTCACTGTAAGGAAATTCTGGGTAGGTCATCTCTGCATGGAACTGCACGCTCCAGGACAAGAAGGAGTCCTTACCTTCACAAGTCACTCTATAGTTTATGCCCTGCTGGGGATCTATTAGTCATGTCTGATGAGATTTGGAAATGTTCAGAGAAAAACAACTCAGCGGCACCCCAAGAAGAGCCTCATTTATTAGCCTGAGATGAACCTGGGAGGTTTCTAATCAATGGACATGCCTGTGAGCTGCATCTCAGCTGGTGACTGGACAGGATTGCAGTTGCCTGTGATGGCAGGACAGCAGCCTGCAAGGTTATGAGCCAGGTGCACAAATCCAAACAGCTCTGTTAGTGCATTCTCTGCACATCACAGTTTTCTCTGGTCCACAGACAAATGGGGAGTCCTCTGAACAGCATCTAAAATGAAGGGAGATAAGGAAAGCTTGTCCTGCATCTATGAAACACCACGGCTGAGCCACAGTGACATAGCATGGAAAAGCAACTCTTGTTCATCTGCTCTGCAACTCCACTCAGCCCTGGTTATAAGACCTTATTTAGCTGGATTAATATAGCATCTAATCTTTGCTTTTCTGTTTAATTCCTCTGGTTCCCCATATGCCTTATCTTTTGTTCTTTTAATCCTCACCATTTTGAATGCATGGCCCTATGTACAATGATGATCTGGACACATAGATAAGACTGACACCTCTCAGCTAAACGATCAATTTGTTTTGCTCTGTTTATGCAGACCAAAACGTTTCAGTAGCAGCTTGTTGAAAACTTGCAGAGTTCTAGAAAATAGGACAGAAAGAAAGCATCTGGGCCATCTTCCTGATCCAGATGGTGTCAGCCCTACCTGTAACATTCCCACACATATATTTCTGTCCCTTCACTTTATTCAGCACCATTAATTTTTAATATTCCTCTACCCACTGCCTAAAACAAAAATAATTTTCACTGGATCATTTTGCTTCTTTTCCTCTAAACCAACTTCATTTTGTTATTTCCTAGCAGCTTTGTGTCCTTTTATCGTTACTACTTTTTCCTGCCTAGTGTTCCTTCAGTTTAATAGGCTAAGGATCCCATTAACAAGCAGCCTTCTTAGACCATTAACATAGGTGTTAAACAAGATCAACTCTAATAGTAATCCATCAGCCACCTCTTCAAAAATGTTGCCATTTCAGTAGTTTTTAGCCAACTTGCCTGTAAAGACATTTTTAATTCACGCTTTGGGTAAGATTGATTCACACACCATTCACAGTATCTTCTTGAAATCCAAAGCTGATTCTCTCATTTCATTCATGCATCTAGATCCAGATGTTTAAGGAGAACAGCAGAGGGCAAACCTTTGCAGTATAATGCTGTCAAAAGTCAAGTCTTCAAAATATGTCCTTTGTTTTTCTGCACGGTGTCAGGTTTTTTTTTCATTTCAGGCCACTCTCATCACTTTATTCGCAGTTTAAAGAACAGCAATTGCCGGGATCGTTTCCCTTTCATCTTCCAATCACTCTTCTCCTGATTTTCAGAGCTACCCCAATTGTCTGACCCTTGCCAAGGTGTTGTTCACCTGAATGAATGTATCTCTTTTTCATTCAGATTGTGTCGTAGTTTAAGGGAGGTGTGAAGACAAAAGAGCCTCTTTCATAATACCTGATAGTGCCGTTTAACCCTGCATCTGGGCACTGAGCGGAGTGGGAACTGAATGCAGTCATGGCTCTGAGAGGCAGTATTCAGCAAAACAACACAGTGGTTCTTTTTCTACTGCTGAGATGCTATAGAAGATCCCAAGACCTTTAGGAGGGTGATGGATGACCCATGGCTCCTGGAAGTGTGGCACACCTGAGGACCTGAGTGCTCATGTCTCAACAGCCGAACCATTCAAGGTGCTTGTTTGCCTCAGGTGCTTCTGGTATTGGGTTTTCCCCAGACACTCATGTGCTGTTGCACAATGTCAGGAGTGTCAGGTCATTATGGAGAAGCGAGTGTAAATTCAAAACTTGCTTTCTAACTGTTGTCTGCAATACCTGAGCTGCAAACCTGCACATTAATGGCTGCACAGACCTGGCAGATGTTTCTGCCTTGAGGTGGCTCACTGGCTTCAAACTGGTTGGTTTAGAAGCTTGGCTAAGAAGGGCTAACTAGTTTTGGGAGATATCCTTCTACACTTTTAATCGGGTTTATGCTTAAGGAAATTTAGGCTGTGAGAGATTTAGATTTTCAGGTAGCAGAGAAAGTATTTATTCCCAAGAATAGGAGGCTGCACAGATCTTTGCCCAGCTCAGTGAGTGAGAAAAAAGTATTCCAAAGCTGTGGTTAGATAGCTTAGAACAGGAGCACAATTATATATTTCCCAGTCTTAGAAGACGAAATTACCTGTGTAATAGACCCCTAATTCAACCACCTGCCTTAATTAGGAGAGAATGTAATTAACATTGAAATAATTTCCTTTAGACATAGGTTTAGAGAAAGAATAAACCACTGGTCAAATTCAAAAGTTAAAGATATTTAAATGGCCATTTCACATTCAGAAATGAACTACTAAACAGTTACTTCTCAGACTCGTGATGAGTTAGTTATATTTTAGTCTTTTGTTATTGAATAGGAAACATCAATAAAATAGTGCTTTCCTAAAAATATATCAGACGTATATTGTCATCTGCTCAGAACTAGTCCTCAACAGATACCCACGGAGAACCCATCCAGCCTCACTTAAGGGCTATAACTCTTCCCTCTTTAAAGTGATAGAATTTTCTGCAAAAACTTGCATATACTTCTTTAGACATCTTTCTTCGATTCCTCCACATACAGTCTCCCTTTTTTGCACCTTGAGTCTAGAAATACTTTCTAATGAGATCTGAACTAGCACACTAAGGATGTGTATTGTACAGAACTGGTAAAACAGTCGTTTTCTAGAGATATAAATCAATAATTGACAGTCCCTGAAGAGAACTAATTTTTATTCCAACAAAAGGTTTCCCATGACAGGGATATAAACCATGACTTTCCTGTCAGCTGATTGCAAAGTCTCACACTTAATGCCTAACTAAAGGCTCCTCTACTATCTCATTAAAACCAGCTGGAGCCTTTCTGTAGTTTGACTAGCCCCCAACCAGCTACAAAGACATTGTAATTGATGTTTAACATTGGTAAATTCAAAACAAACTGCAGGATTGCTAGAAACTAACTCTGAGTTTTTTTAATCCCACAAGAAACCAGTTGAAATTAATTGTACTTGAAGACTTCTGGGCCTAGTTTTTTTTTATGTAAAACCACGCATACAACAGTGCAGATCCTCTGTGTCAAATCACCAAACTTCCAGAACTAGAACCAATGTCATGGAGTGAGTAGGGACAAAAAACTACGTGAGAGCATAGTGAAGTACTAAGAATAGTGTTTGATCCACCATGTGTCTGTCTGCTCACTCAGGGACTGGCACCTTGCAAGCCAGACCCCAGAAAGGAATTCATCCTGACTGCTGGCATCTATCTTGACCAGCTGTCTAAGTTGCCTCGTAGTCAATGGTACGTTAGTGGAGTGAGTTGTGACCCGTATAGTCAAATGCGGGCACCTACTTAGCAGTGAGAGAAATCACACCCCACGCTCCATTAACCCTAATGAACAGATATTTAATGATTATAAAGGGATCTCATGGTGCCATATAGGAGTCTATATTATAAATATCTAAAACTCAGCAAGATAAATCCTTCCTCACTTGCCTCCATACTGGCATTCAAGGGCAGTGGGTGTCATAAAAAGTTGGAGGAAACTTAATGCAAAGCTGAACTAGGACCCTGCAGAGGAGATTCCTTCCATTCAAGGAGAACTGCAAAGGCAGAAGTATGACTCCATCCTCTGCAAAGAGAGCTGGGTTGACATTTCAGTACTGAGTGGCCATACACAAGATCTTCCAAAGTCATTCTCCCTCCCCTCACTTTTTAATGACCTCACTAAAACGTAATGATACAATCCTACTATGGTTTTATTTTTCAAGGCTTGATGGCTCATTATCTTCCCACTTTGCTTTTCATCAAGAAAATTGTTTAATTCTCTAGATAATATTCAAAATTATATTAATGTACTTCTGTTCAGAATCTTCCTTTTTTATCATTGCTATTAATCTGATGTTTACTTTTCAAGAAAATTCACATTTTTCATAAGGATCCTATACAGAGAATTAAACATGATCTCTCATGGCTGCTGGAAAAAAGTTCCTCTCTATTATCCTTCATTATCATAATGAATTGTCACCACTGACAAGAAGCGGTGTAAAATGAGGTTTAAAAATATCCTGCTTCTCAAACTGAAGTTAATCAGGTCACCCCTAGGGATGGAAAGATTTTAGTTTGTGGTGTCTGTCAAACTCTCAGCAAGGGAAATAACTTGTGCAGGTATGTTAGATGGACACTTCAGCGTACAAAGCCAGGGGATTTTCTTGTTAACAGCAGGATACAAACCCCCAAATTATATTAGTCTCCTTTAACTTTTGTCTTTTTGAGGCCATGAAGCAGCTTTACTGTAAACAGAAAACTAATGAAGAAGTGTTATGCTTGTATTACTTTAGGAGTGCTAATGTATGAAAAGCCTAATTTGAGAAAGATCACAGGGACTGTGTTAAAAGTTGTAACTGACCTGAGGCCTGAGATGTTGCCTTGCTCACAGGATGAGCCTTAAATGTACATTCTACAGCTCTGGCCCATGGAAAGCTTCCTCTGACCTTTCACAGTGTCTGCTTTGACCTACGCAATGAGGAAAGGTCCCAGGCCCAGCTGTTTCAAATCATTAACAGGGTTGTTTCCTCAGCCCACACAGCCAAATTTGCAAATCTGTCTTTTAATAACATTTCAATTACCTTGTACAAGCACCGAGAAGAGCAGTATGACAAAGAACTGAATACTTAGCTTCAATACCATTATTTACCAATCATATAACTATGCCTTCTTTAAAATCCTGGGAAAGCTACGTAGCCTGTGTTGCCAGGGTGTTTTACCAACCCCTCACATTACATAGTCAGCAATCAATGAAGACATTTCCCTTGAACAGCAATTATATTCTTGCCATCTAATCAAGGTAACTGTGATTGACATTGCTACGTCTTCAGATGAAATAGATTAAGTTTTCCTCTCATTAATTTATGAAGGCAATGCTTTATGCAACATCATTTTAGAACCTCTCCTCAGGCATCACATACAGATGTGTATCTGCTCATAGTACACAAATGTCTTTCTTACAAAGAAATGGTAATTTTATCCAGAAGATGCACACCTTGAAAACCTAATGTAAATTCATATTTTATGCAAAGTGAAAGTTATGAGATTAAATTTTTGAAGCAATTCAGTAGATCTACTTGGCTAATGATACCTCAAATGCAATAAAAGAGCATACAAAATGAATATAATTACTGAGCTCAATGATTTTACATAAGCTGAAGAACAATGAGAAATAAAACCTTTTAAGATAAAGGAGAGAAGTTATTGTATTGCTATGGGAAATGAACCTGCCAGATGTCCAATGCAAACCACTAGAACAGGCTGTGCTGGAGTTAGCAAAGGACTTATTCTTTTACCAGCTATGCAGATGGCCAACTGAACAAGCACCTAAGAACACACATAAGTGTGATATGTGAAAATCAGGAAGTTATTTGAAACTTTTTCACATGACATTCTCATAAAGAAATGAATATGGCCTCTGCTTATTCACCTTAAGGTGTCTGAACAATTAGTAGATAACTGTCTTGTGAAGTTCCATACCATTAGCTGGCTATAATGCAGAAAGAGCGTTTCATGTGGAGCTTTAGAAGGGTCTCTTCTGCCCTGTCCTCATTAACAGCTTGGCTGATGTACTGATGGCACGTACTTATAAAAACATTTTAGATGGGGGACAGAGTATGCCTGATTTTTCATACATCAGCTGAAGTTCAATAAACAGAAATATCACATTGCATTTCCAAAGGAGAAAAAAATGTGCAAATACAACATGAAGAACAACGGGCTTAGAGATAACATGGGAAAAATATACTATGGAAGCAACATCTGGGCCATGATTGCTGCTGCTTCTGTCCAAAAAGAAAAATTTCCTTCCATAAGGAAGGAGCAGGTGTGATGTGTGTAAACTGTGGGACATCATCACTCTTCTAGTCTTCACATTACTGAAGCATCAGTTACAGAACTGAGCTCAGGGGTGTCAGTGAGAGTCTAGATGAGGGAAACAAAAAAGTTAAACACTCTGCAAAATATGGCCTCTGAGAGTATTTTTAAGGAATTACTGTAGTAAATCCTGAAAAGAAAAGATCAATGCTAAAGGAACAGAAGTGGAGGAAAAAAAGGAAGGAGTGGGAAGGAACAATAGCAGATGAGTTCATACCAGAAGGAATTGTGATCAGCTGTTTCCTAACAGTGCTCTTAATTCTGTTTTCCACATGGTCCCCTATGAAATCCTGAGTTTAATTTCCAGCATGGGAAACCTGATTAAATCTGAGGAAAACCCTTCCACAACATGGGTAGTGAAGCATGGGAAGAAGATATCTGCAGAAGGCCATGGACTCTCCTTTCACAGTGTTTTGAGTCCTGGCTGGGCAAAAAACATGTTTCCTATGAGACACTCAAAGTTCAATTCCTCACTAGAGCAACAGCTTATCTTCTGCCATTATATCCATCCATCACAATTTTGTCCACATTCTTTGTGTGCTCCTGCAGTACTGCCTGCCAGAGACAGTCAGGGTACTATTTTAGACCTAAGGTCCTACCAGCCTAGTATTTTTATGTTTTTTCTCCAGTGATACAGAGACAGACGTGTACCTTAAAGTATTTACACTTGATGGCAACAATGAGTTATTGTAGTCATTGTAAATATCTACAGTGGAAAAAAAAAGTTAAAATTGGATGATAATTCCAGCAGGTGATTGCAGGAGTACTATTTTTATTGCTGTAGATGAAAGTTATGAAGATTTATTGCTAACAACTCATGTAAAACAAATAAAAGTAAATTAACTGGGTTTAAAATGGAGAGTGAATCTTATGAGATAGTTCTAGAGCCCAGGGAATCAGCTTTCACCAGGGCTGTGACTAAATCAGCTTTAAAATTTACAGCTTCCTCATTCCCTTAAGGGTTGGATTGTTCATTGCCTCCCTAATATAATTTTCCACATCTCCAACCAGCAGCCTTAAGACAAGGTATTGCAACTTGAGACTTTTTTAATCTTTGCTGCCAGCTCTGACTGATCTACTTTTGGTCCCTTCATTGTATGTCAAGGCTGCTTCCTCCCTGGTGTTTGATGTCTCACCTATCTTACATGGATATCACATCTGGTTTGCAGAACTCGATACCTTATAAATTAAAACCTGGCCTAAGAGTAACCATCCGTCTAACTTTTGGTTATCCTACCAGATTCTGGTGGTGGCTTTGATTCAGAGCACTTCCTTAGATAGGTAACATTTGTGGTAGAAATTATAGCATTATTCTCAAGGGTGACTAATTTCACTTATGTTTGATTATAGGTGAAAACAATAATTGATAATTAATTGTGCAAAAGAACATTTTAATTGCATATCACTATTAGATCTCTAAAGTTACTTTCAATTCCAACTACATGACACCAGAAGGAACCTCACTTTGTATGGTCATTTTTGTGACTTTTAGGATCAAAATGAACACATTTTTCTACTTGATAGTGATTTTCCACTCCTGTGAAATGCCACATGCCAGAAAGGAATGTGATGACTTATTTCCTGTGCAGAGCAAGACAAGAGTAAAGGAAGAATTGCAATTAACATGACAACTTTCTCAGAGCACTTTGGAGGATGTTCAGAGAATTGCCTTCAATGCATACGGCTGAGCCAAAAGACTCAATCCAACCACAGCCATTAAAATTCAGAGAAACAATTTAGTAATGGGTTTAGCAGGGGATTTTGCCCTCCAGTTTCGCACATAAATTTTTTTCAGAGGCAGCCTGTGTGTGGTTTGTTTTAATTTCACTGCCATTGTAATTCCTCAGCCTTTGGTCATTGCAGGGAGGCAACTGCAGAACAATGACAGTTCGGTAACTTCACCCATAGAAGTGTTACAGCTCCAGTCTCTCCTCCACAGCAGCACATCCTTTGCTGCCTTCATGCAGGTTCCTGAAAGGTTTTGCAGAAGTACTGTTCATTGGGCTGCTCCAAAAAAAACCTGGTGCTCTCACAGACCACAAAAACTTGATATTTAGACCTAAGGTCCTACCAGCCTAATATTTTTGTGTTTTTTCTCCAGCGATACAGAGACAGATAGACATGTACCTTAAAGTATTTACACTTGGTAAATGATTGGTAAAGCTCTAACACAGCAGGATATATACAGTCCAATCCTATTATGTTGTACTTTAACCCCAGCTGGGACCTAAGCACCACACAGCCACTCACTCCTCCCCCGCATTGAGGGCAGGAGGGAGAGAACCAGAGAAAACTCATGAGTTGAAATAAAGACAGTTTAATAAATAAAGCAAAAGCCAGCACACAACCAAAGCAAAATAAAGAATCCATTCACCACTTCCCACTGGCAGGCAGGTGTTCGGCCATTCCCAGGAAAGCAGGGGTCCTTTGGGAAGTAACTTGGGAAGACAAATGCCATCACTCCAAATGTCCCCCTGCTTCCTTCTTCTTCTTCTTCCCCAGCTTCATATGCTGAGCAGGACTTCACATGGTACAGAATGTCGCTTTGGTCAATTGGGGTCAACAGTCCTGGCTGTGTTTCCTCCCAGCTTGTGCACCCGCAGTGTGTGGTGTGAGGAGCAGAAAACCCCTTGACTCTGTGCAAGCACCACTCAAAAAAATTTAAAACTTCTCAGCACTACCAGCACTGTTTCCAGCACAAATACAAACCAAAGCCCTGTACTGTCTATGATGAAGAAAATTAACTCTACCCCAGCCAAAATCAGCACATATTCATATTGCCACTTACTAAAGGGAGTATATAAAGAAGACCATACGCAAAACAAAATAAAGTGCATTGCACGGTTATGAGCAGTGACTGAAAAATTACAGCTGAACAGGTATAATATAATTTCCACTGCTTGTTATTCATTATTTGGTACAATCCATATCAAGTCTCCACCATAGCAGCAGACTACAGCTCATATCCTTCTCAATTCATTGCTGCAAGCATTACCATTGAAGATAATGATATTATTATTTTATGAGATTCTATACATAACTGTGTCAGACTACAAGTTTAGTGGTATGTCTTTGTGGTCTCTTGGCTCCACCTAAAGATGAAGAAAAGGCTGACCTGGCTCAGAGGCATAACCAGAGTGTGGAGACAGTAAGTCAGGAGGGAGGAAGGGAGTCTTCTTCCAGAACCTGTGTGTGAGAACAGCCCTCCTCTTCCCACCTTAGGCTCATGTAGCCACCCTGCACTGGGGTTTAAGCCCCACAGCCTCTCTTCTGTGGGAAAAACACTTAATGTCTGGCATTACAATTTTGATATTTCTCCAACATCGTGGACTGGACACTTTGACAAGAGAATTTATGAAAAACTTTTACTTGCATTTAAAATTGTTAACTTCTGACTTTTCAAGGTCATGTATGAATCATTTGTTCATTTCCTCATATGTTTTAAAAAATTATAAGCATATGATAAAAAAATAACTATATCCTGAAACAGGATGGTTAACTACTCTGTGGTAAGTAGCCCCGCTAAATGCCCTCCCTCGCTTTCTCACATGCCTCAGTGTTTGTTACTTTTTTATTGTTATGCTGAAAATTTGTCATAACTACAAACTCTATCTCAGAGTTTCCATTAATCATGGTTTAACAAAACACAGATAACCCTAATCAGATTATGGAAATCTTTAACTCCTGAAATCTCTTAAGTGATGTATCACTAGCTCAACTAGTTACTAGATCATAGTCTATATACTGTTTGAATTGATGCATCTCATTAACCAGATGTAGCCCTATAAAGACTTCTTCAAGAATCTGCAAATGCCATCTGATTGGACCTGTGGGAACAGGTCCAGAGAAAAGCCACAAAGATGGTCAGAGGGCTGTAGCACCTCTCCTGTGAGGACAGGCTGACAGAGTTGGTGTTGTTCAGCCTGGAGAAGAGGTGGTCTCAGGGAGACCTCATAGCCACTTCCAGTACCTAAAGAGGACCTAGAGGAGAGATGGTTCAGGACTCTTTATCAGAAAAGGTAGGAGTATCCACGGACTTCCTACTAGTACAACAGCAAACTTAGTGACCTAAACTTACACCCTGTCCCCATCGAGGGAATCCTTAATCTTGCTCTGTGCTCTTCTGCATCCTCAAACTGATGGCCCATGCCCAACACTGCATCACAGACTGAAGAGCCATGCTGGAGGGCGCCAGGCTTCTTTATCCCAGCAGGTATAGATTTTCCTTCCCCCTGGGTGAATTGCACAGCTCAGGAAGTGCAGAGGGAAATGTACACTTTGAGGAATATAAAACTGGTGCAACTTTCACGGAATCACAGAATTGTCAGAGTTGGAAGGGACCTCTTGAGATCATCTAGTGCAACTCAACATTTTACAGACAAGAGTGGGAACCAAGGAGCATGTTGGAAAACTGACTCAAATGATCTAGTATAGAACAAGTATGTGCCATTGCCTCTTTAGAGATTTGCTGAAAATGTGAGCACTGAAGTTGCATAGGCACAAAGAGGAGCTTAAATAAAGAATAACATAAATAGAAACACGTTTTGCAGAGAAGATCTAAAATTACAGGATACTAAATATACAGGCTCTGTTTATGCTGCTTTTATTTTTTACCTAGCCCTGTTAGCTTAGTGTATTAAACTATTTAGGTTGGACTGATTAACTAAACTCTCTGATTTTCCTTTAAATCTTACAAACTACTTCTGTTGCCTGCAGCTGGGCACAACTGGTTTGCTTCCCCCACCCCACCCCAAGTACTGCAAGGCAAAAAACTAATATGCTCTGTGCAAACAGCATAATTAGGTAGGTGATATTGGAATGCCTCTGAAAGCCTCAGCAAGTGCAATGTGCTCACAATCTTCAGCAGCAGCAAAAGCCTTTAGGGATAAATACTAAAATGTGGTGTGATGGGATTTAGCTTCATGCCTCCTCTTACGTTGCATGCGAGGAACGCAGCTGAAGCTTTCCACACCATGTTAAAAATTTAGGCCTGGGTGTTTAAATATTGAACAAAATACTTAATGCGAGAACATCAGTTGCTCTTTCTTTGTTGTTCAGCCACTATAAAAAGGGGATGGAAACAGTTTATGAGAGTTCATATCGGGTCCTGTTGCCAATACTGTTTTAAATGAGGGTACCATTCAGCCAATTTATGGCCCCCAGCCAATGGCACAGAAATGCCAATTTTAATTTCGTTCATAGTTCATAAATGTACATAGAGGGAACATTCAAATTCCTACCCCAGCTTTCAACATCACAAGTGCTACAGGATGACAAGCTGTAGGGGAAGACAAAG
Organism: Jacana jacana; assembly: GCA_013400555.1. Classification (NCBI taxonomy): domain Eukaryota; kingdom Metazoa; phylum Chordata; class Aves; order Charadriiformes; family Jacanidae; genus Jacana; species Jacana jacana. The sequence goes on from VZTM01031657.1 coordinate 23,843, forward strand.
GCATCAAATTATCATCTCAGGAGGGAAGGTTTGGCCTCCCACCAGGTTTAAGAAGTACTGGCTGATGGGTGTATGCTTCACCCTGAGGAAAGTGCAGCTGCCATATAAACAACAGGAGCAAGGATCATCCTTGCACATGAACCCCTCACCACTTGCTGTGTTCTTTTATCTGGAGTACTATTGAAATCTCCTCCCATGTTACTATTTCACTGCACTATTTGTCATGCTGTTGAAAGGAGAAAAGCCACAGAATTTTCTCCTCTTATTTTCACTTTAGTCAATCAATAGGAGGGGGTTTTATAGAAGTGTGGTTTATTGGAGTTGCCTCTTATGTGGTAAAATAAGTATTTAGCACCTATAGGCTAATCATGGTCCTCCAGGACTTATGGAGCTATGAAGCACCCAGGAGCTCCCCAGAGCTATGAAGAGCTTGACGAGATAAAACTTTACACAAAGGATATAAGCTCATTAGACATAGTAAATGGTGGAAAGACAGAGGTGGCCAAAAGCTTAAACTAGCCCTATTGCTAGCTTATAATGCTCTAGTGTGCTTATTTTGCAGTACTGATTTCTTTTCCATTAGCATTTTATCCAGGTATCCTGGAAATCTGTCAGCATGGTCTTCTTTCCGGGTTAGGATGTAAGAATCCCAAAGTCAGACAGTAGAAAATAAGAAAATAAGTAGAGAATAAGTGATCAGACAGGTCTTTTGTGGCAAATGATCAGAAAAACATTCTAGAAGTCTGTTTTCCTCCATAACACCATCTTACAAGTGAGTTGACTTTGTCCTGTGAGTTCTTGCATACAAATAGCTAAACAGACCAAGCTTCATACCCAACTGTGGAAAGGAAATGTTAATCAGGACAAGGAAAACAATATGACATTTGCATAAAGGAGCTCAGTGCTAGGATATTGAGCCCAATACTAATGTTTGCTCTTGGAGTATCCACCAACCATAAGTTTTGTGGGAATTTTTGTTAATTTTCTTAAGTTTCTAAGAAATTATGATTCCAGAATGCTCTAAGGAAAGGCTGGAGACAGCACTATGGAGGGAAATTAAAAAGGTCAATAGCAAAGCTTAATAAAAGGAAGGTGAGAAGATGATTTGATGACAGAGTATAAATGCTTCCATGAGGAAAAGGTGACCACCATAAAGATTGTTTAATGAAATAGAACAGGACAGAATACAGCCTTTTTTAAAGTTTGGCAAGTTCAGACTGGAAATACAGTAGCATGTTTTAATGGATAATTAATCACTGAAAACCTTTTTTTTACAATGTAATTAAATAACCATCACCCTTTAAATGCATATTCTGTGCCACTCTGCCTCTCTAAAAGGTATTTTCTATCTCAGTCGTGAACAGAATCACTGAGAGATACTCTGTGGCCTGAGTGACCCAGGAAGTTGAATCACAAAGCAGTCAATACTGGGGTAAGACAGTGGGACCTAATTCTTCCAACTCTGTCCACAGCCCTGTTCTACAGTCGTATCCTTCTTCTCTAAAACTCTCACATAAATATAATCTAGCTGTGTTCAGGTGAAGTTGCACTGATCTCTGAGGACAAAACCTTTGGTCATATTGCAACATCAGGAGGTAAAGGGTATTACTAGTGATATTATGCTAAGCCATAGCCCTGTCTTCAGCAGATCCGCCTCCATATCTCCCTGGACCATTTTTGACTTAAAGAGTATTAAAAGACATCCATCCCTAGAACTGGCTTCCAGATCCTTAGACTTCAGTATATATTAACTATGACTAGCAATTTTTTGTGCATCTGCCACCAAGACATGCTGAAGCAAGGGCAAATAAAGGAGAAAAAAAAAATGAGGTAGTTTCCCCAACAATTTCAGTGTGCATTTTGTGTTTTGATCTCTCTGACAGGATAATATTTAGAATTTCACTGGTTATCCTCTTGGTTGCTAAGTGACAACAGAACTGAGGCTGAGGAAAATTCACTTTGCAGGAGAGCACCCACAGAGCACTGTTCTCATGATAACACTTTTACTATTACAGTGTAACACATGTCATGGAAAAATGATAAGCTAAAGAACATCCAAGAAAAGGACTTCTCCAGCAATGCTGACAGTTTGCAAATTTGAACTGAAACAGTCATTGCTAAAAGAAAAAAGGTGAGTTTCAGAATGAGATCCATGCTGTCATATTCTATTAATATTTCCATTTTGAATAGCAGCCACCCTAGGGCTCTGATTCAGTGGATTCTTAAGCATGTTGCCACAACCTAGCCATGCAAGGACATATGTGATATTAATGGCTAAGTTTATTCACCAGAAAATTTGATCCCAGTGCAGGTGCAATCAAGGATTGCCCTGTCCCCATGTAGCTGCCTCAGAAAGGACTAAGAACTGACTCGAACACTCCTCATTTGGGTATGACAGGGCATGTTCTGCAGGCACTGTAGAGGATATCTCTAAATCTGTGTCTGCTGGCTTGTGGTACACATGGACTATTACCCTGAGAAGACCTAAACTTCTCAGGGCTGTATCCAGTTCTACATTCAGTGGGCAACTTTGTTGTAGATTTGGGCCATATGACAGGGCAATGACACATCAGGGCAGTATCTTAACACCACACAATTCATTCTTTCAGAGCAGGAAAGAGGCATGCATATGTCTGAAAAACAACAGGAATCCTATGCCAAAATTTTTTGTGGTGAGTCATCTTCACAAGTATAAATCTTCCAAGCTTTCAGGCTGCATATTGCGCCACTTGCCTTCTCCCTTTCTACCAGATCTTGTTCACATGAAGTCTGTATGCACTCTACCAGAAGAAGCATCTGCCGTATCTACATGTGTCCATACTGAAAACCTAGAGATATTCCAAACGTCCACTAGATAGACAGCCTTTCATTCAGGAAGATTGAGAAAGCAGTTGAAGGACAATCAAAGCTGATATTTGTAGGTTGAGACCAGATATTTGTAGGTTGACCCCATGTCAGACAGAGCCAGCTGGCTCCAAGTTGGACTCACTGCTGGCCAAAGATGAGCCCATCAGCAGTGCTGCTGCTGCCTGTATGAAACGTTTAAAAATCCACTGTGCAGCAGTGGTGAGAGAAGAGTGAGAAAAAGAGCGAAAAACAGCCCTGCAGATACCAAGGTCAGTGAAGAAAGAGGAGGTGCTTCAGGAGCTGGAGCAGAGATTTACCTCCACAGCAGAATGTGAAGAAGACCATGGTGATGCAGGTTGTCCCCTTGTAGCCAGCCCATGGAGGTCCATGATGGATCAGATATCCACCTGCAGCCCATGAAGGACCCCATAATGGAGCAGGTAGATAGGTCCTGTGGAGACCAGACAACACTGGAGCAGATCTTCTGGCAGGAAATTTAGCCCATGACAAACCCACACCAAAGCAGTCCACTCCTAAAGGATTGCATTCAGTGGAAAGGACCTATGCTGGAGCCATTCTTGAAGAACTGCAGCCTGTGGGAAGAACCCACGTTAGAGCAGTTTGTGAAGGACTGTCTCCCACAGGAAGGTCCCCATGCTGGAGCAGGGGGAAAGCATGAGGAAGAAGGAGTTGCAGAGATGAAGCAGTATAGATGTAACCCCTATTCCTCTTCCCCCTGTGCCTCTCAGTCAGGGAGGCAAGGGGCAGGTAGAGGACTTGGGAGTGAAAGTGAACCTGGAAAAAGGAGAGCAGGGGAGGTGATTTTAGTTTTGTCTGTTTCTCACTATCCTATTCTGTCACAATTGATTGGCAATAAATTAACTTATTCTTCCCCAAGTCGAGTCTGTTTGCCCATGACAGTAACTGGTAACCAATCTCTCTGCCCTTAAAGTGACCCATCAGTTTTTCATTTTCTCCCGCTGTCCTGTTGAGGAGGAAGAGTGAGAGAGCATCTTGCTGGGTGCCAGGCAACAGTCCAAGTTTAAGCCATCACACCCTGGGGGCATTACCACGTTGTTCATCAACAGGACATCCAGCTGTCTTTTTCTGAGTAGGCAGCTATAATGAATATCTGTGTCACAGGCCAAGGAAGAAACATGATTAATCCACTGAAAAAAAATTAATGTCCTACTTTGATATAGGTATATCTCAGACCTACAAACATGCCTTCTTTCACCCACAGGTCCCTTCCCTGGATGCAGTGATAACGTTCTTATACTTAAAGCTGCTCACGTATTTGAGACTTTGGTTTAGCTACAGCCAGCAGCCAGCATAGTGATTGATTAACAGGGTTAAACCTAACTGCAGTCTAATCTTAATTGTAGTCTAAAAACACAGAAGATATTAAACTGTATATAGGAGACAACCTCAACATTAATTCTACCATGAAGCCAAATGCCTCAGAATCACCTCTTTGGCAATCAAATCTAATTGAGACTCATCAACAGTGGTGTTCGTTGATCATAACTACGTAGTTATTTAATGGTGGAGATGGCCATAATGGGGTTTTTGTGCACTGTCTGCCTTTTCTCTATGTTTTGCTACAGCTGGGCCTTTTTTCAGTACAAATATTAACTGTACTTTCTACACCCTCACCCCCAAAATTACCTTTGTAAATATTCTTTAAAAATTGTTAGAAATGTGTATTGTCCTGAATTAAAAATATGGATTTTATATTAAAAAATGACATATCTATTAGTTTTAATCATGCAGATTAAGATTCTAACTTTAAAAAAACAATGAAACAAAATGGGTATGTAGGTATATTATATTATAGGAGTATTCGCTTTATGTTTTGCAATCTGGCAGAATAAGACTCCTTTAGAGCTCCAAAGAGCAATTTGGATTAGTTTCTTGTTTTGTTTTTGACCTGAACCTTCCAGTGAGGTGAAAAGATTGTATCCCATCATCTGCTGCATTTTGCACTACTGCGCTCTTTGTAGCACTTTAGTATTTTACTGTGTTGCCTTGGCCACTTACAGGACTACCCAACTGGCCACAGATCCAATTTAGCCACCTGTTAGATGCTAAAAGGGGACTACCTGTGCTGGTGAAGGTATTGAACTGATTTGCAATCTTCATATAATGTTGTGAATACCTACTTAGAAAATAATCCTTCTCTTGCTGTTTCTGACAGTGGATTAAATGCAATACTTCTCACATTTTGAAGTGGTTCACATCTAGGTGAATATTAGTGATTGCTTTATAAATATGACTTCAGAAGACTAGCCTGGTTCAGTCTATTTATTGACTGAAGCTACAAAAGGCCATAACTAATCATCTTTAAAGAGATATGTGTTTTGCTCTTGTTCCTGCTACAAACATCAGATCAAAATGAAGACAAATTTTAAAAATGCATAGTTTTATTTATATTCACTGTTTATTAGTTTATTGCATATTTTCTGTAGGCTTACATAATCTCTATTGGACCATTGAAAAAGCAGCTGTACCAATCTACTAAAATATTAATCATAAAGACCACCTACAGGCCTTCCTGTTTTCTAGCAGCCATCTGGCTGTTAGAGAAAACCTGGCTCAGAAGGGAAACTAAGAAAAATGCAGAACTCTGAAATAGCTCTTATTTGGGAGGGGAGGTGGGGGGGGGGGAAGCAAAGCAGCAAGCTGTGGGTTAGCACTTAGCACTCCAGACTCCAGCAACCCCCCTGCAACCTGCTAGTGAAGTACGAGATCTTGGAAAGTTTGCCCAGGCCTAAAGCTGCGTAGCAAAGCACATTGGAACTTCGTGACACAGCTTATCATAAGCACATAAACCTTTATGATAACCAATGGCCAAAATAACAGATGATAACAGGTGTAGTTGAGACAATATTTCATATTTTGAAAGAGGCAATAGGATTTTTGTAATAAACTGTGACTTAATATACCCAAGTGTCTGTATCAGGCTTTAATTTAGCAGAAGTATAAATCCTACAAGAAGAACGGAGCCAAAAAATTTGTTAAAACTATAGGCTAGTTTTCTGAGCAGATCTTCATGCTGCCTACTAATGGCCATTTTATTGTTATTTGACAGCGGTTTCTAGGTTTGGCTCTCAACAAGGAAGACAGGACATGGACTGGTGCCTCTCCTCTTCAAAATATCCACCAGGTAGGCAGCACTGCCCGCTACAATCCTATAGGAGGGTTAAAAGTTCCTAAATGTTGTTCATTCCTCCTCCTCCTCAGACTCAGAGTATACATATATAAGTGTCTATTTGCACTTCTGTATACAGTTTTTTTATTTATAGTATAATTGCAGATTTTGACAGAGCACCCTGAATATTTAGTGTTCTTTTGAAAAGCCAAAATACATTTTATAGCCTTAGTCTGGCCTCTTAATGGAGTTTCTTCATGTGTTTTCTCAACTCTAAAACACTTTTTTGGTAGTTCTGAAGATTAATAAGTTGATGTTATGAGAGTACATGGAAAGCAAAAAGGTCTACATAAGATGATAAATATGATTTGTGTTATTATCTATATGTCAAAGTCTTTGGTTGAACTTTAAATGTTACCAGCTATTGAGTGAGCATTTTCAGTCCCATCACATACCGTTTGACAAAAATACTTTAACCAGAGCAAGATAAAAATGGTTTCTTGAGAATAAGTTTCATCACTCTCATTTTCTTACCTTAAAATAACCCTAAACCTAAAAAAAACCAGACTATGTTTTAAGAAGGACACACAAATTCTTTTCTCTATGGTCACCCAGATGGGGCCATCAGGTGAGCAGCCACTTCTCCAAGTGTTGACCAGAGGCTTGATTGAGGCCTGGAAGTTGTTGCACACTGTAATTGCTAAAAACTAAAATGTCTGTCACCCAGAACCATCTGGGCTGATTTGCTTTTGACTGTGGAAGATACAATTGAGAATCCGAGGTGATGTTTAGCTGGAATACCGTGGGTTGATGACAATTCACATGAGCTGAAGAAGTCTGCCTCTCTACAGGGAGAGGATGGTTATTTGCAAAGAGTATCTGGGAACTGAGACCAGGCATTGCCCCACTGATTTAAGGGGTGTGCAAGCAGATAGCTTTAAGAACTTGAAATTTCTCTGTCCTCGTTTCCCCTACCTGTCATTTTATGCTCCCCATGAACAGGTTTGGAGAGATAAAATGAATGTCTCTATTTTGAGCATCACAGATGAGTGGTTTGAACCAGGAACTGGATTATCACAGGGTAAGGTATAGTATGGTCACGTCAGTAAAGACGATCATCTTAACACAGGGTGAAGTTGACATTTTTGTTGCATTGGATTCCTTTCCACATTTGGTTTAGAATAAACTGGGTAATTTTTCCTGGTGCAATGAGTTTTCTGCTTGGACACTTGTGTCTAGACCTAGATAAAGCATATCCAGAGGTCTACATAGATCCAGCTTTCCTTGTTTTCAAATCAGTGGGAAACCTCTTGCTGCCTATGCTAAAATAAAAATGAGGCCTGTTCAACTGTTTTGTCTCCAAACTACTTAAATTTCACTCTTGAAGATAAATTGAGTACCTTTGCCAGATAGCCTTTTAGAAGACTGCAACAATTAGAAATCCAGGAAGAACAGATTTGCTGCTCTATTCCTATAGTTGCCCAGATACTGCAATAAAAGAAGAAACTGGGTGAGAACATGGTGGACTCTCTGAACTTTCAGACTCACCAGTTCTGGAAGTGGCTTAAAAAAACACCTGCATTTTCAGACCTCGTACTAGCCAGTTGGAAAATGTCTATTTATTTAAAAAGACTGAGAGGGTTTTTTTATCATATTCAGAGTACATTTTTTGTTTTGCAAAATTCTGATCTCTCTTATTATGTAAAGATAAGTAGAGAAATTGTAGGATTTTTGTTTTATTGTGGTGTAAATATTAACAAAGTGGTCAATACTACAAAAGACCAGAACTTCCCCCTTCAAGTGCAAATTATATTTTTAAGTTTACTCATTTAATATCACTGAGAAAAATAAGGAAGATTTAAAATAACTCCTGAGGATTAATATAAAAAACTAGTGGTGTATGTATGTGTATATATACATACATATATTAATACACACACACGGTTTCAGATCCTTGTCTGAGTCTGATTTCTGTTCTCTCCTTGTCATATTTGTTCTAATTTCAGCAGATGGGAGAGAAGAAGCCTGAATTAAATGTTACTTGTTCAGAAACTCCAGAAGTAGCATCCTGACAGCTCTCAGCAGTTCACTTAATAAGAGACTGCTGCTGGATTTGAAGAAATACACGAACTGTCTTCTGATCTGACCTGTGTAGGGCAGAGCCACACACACTAAGGGCATGTATGAGGCAGATATATTCCTCAGCAATACCTGCCAGTCACTGATTCCAGTTTTCTGATTAAAAAGTGTTTTTTCCTAACCCAGGGATGGTAAATTAGGCATTCCCTGAATTAAAAACCATGTTACATGTTCTGTTTTACCCCTCATCATTTGCCTGGCAATATGAACTTGTATATGAATCACTGGGTACTTGATTTTTCCATTGAACCAGACTTGCCTGTAACGTAAAACTGCAATTATAAAAACTTTACTTGAGAGGGAAGCTACCTCAGCTACTTGTGTGCATGTATCGATAATCAGCATCCTAATTTCTAACGGGATAGAGTTGAACATGTGAAAAAAATGCAGGAGAAAAGGCCTTGGAAAAAAATAAATTCACAAAAACATCAGGATGCTTCCACTCTGAGCTTTAGCAGAAAGTCAGGGTTTTGGCTGGGAACTGCAGCCCCATTCAGGACAGCAGTTAGGTGTTCATCCTTGTTCCACACAACCTTCTCTGTGAGATGAAAGCGTGTTTCACTGCTTAGTAGAAGGGGGGAGGATAAATGTCTGTTACCAGGTCCACAACCCTCTGGATGGCAAATGTCTGGGCATTTCAGATGTTGTACAAAGAAATATTTATTTTTATTTCAAATAGTTCTGCCTTCTCTTTTTGATTTCTGTCACCAGCCCCTTTTTTATCTCTGTCGCCTCTGCTCCACAGACCTTTGTGGAGATCAGCAGTGTTCGCTGGCATTTCAGTCAGAGAGAGCAAATAAGAGGATGGAAAAAAGAAACCTATTTAGCATAGGAATGAAACATTTTGCCTGTTTTTTCCTAGCAAGTGCTGGCTGCTAGAACAGGCTTGCATTTCAGTGGTCCGGTCTGTCTGCAGGCAGGTCCTGCTATCACTAGGGCTCGCAAGAGAGCTGCTGGAGCCAGCCTTGGCATTGCTGCTCCTCTGCTGAGCCCAGGCTGGAAGGAAGGTAACTGTGTCTGCCTGCTGCCGGGAAGAGATGGGAATCTTGGGGAGGCAATCTGTACAGCGAGGAGTCCTATGGCCTTCCTTACAAGAGATCAGGGGATGCCCAGAGGTACCAAGCTCAGGAGATGCTTCCAGCTCTCTCCGTGGAAGGGGATCCATCAGGGGCTCAGCCCTGCCCTGACCTCTGCTGCTTGTCACCTCCCATCTGGGTGTGCTGCTACTGTTCCTGTGCCGTCTGTGAGCTTTTACCAGGGAAACACTGGTGTGACAGTTTTTTCTTAAGACCCTTTTCCCATGCAAGATTTTTCTGAAACAACCATGCTGTTCCACCCAAACAAACACCTCTGAGCTGTGAAATGGCCCATGATCATTTCAGATTTAATCGTATGGCGTCTCCCGGCATGGTGGGTAGCACCACTGCTGGTGTCCACTAAGTGTGGATTGCACCTTGACACCAGCACCAGCATTTCACTGTCATCTCTCTCCCTCCTGTTCCAGCATCCCCAGAGAGCACTGCTGGGAAGGGAATGTGACCAGCTGCATTTCTACAGCACATTCAAAGCCATTTCTGTATGCAATATCCTTACAGGGCTGGGAAAACTTGACATAATTATTGTGCCACACAATTCCCTTCCTAAACAACACGGCTGCTGTCAGAAAGCTCTTTGATAGGCACTCACTGCCAGCTTTTAAAAATAATTGGTTCATATTTTCACAGGTGCTGAGTTTGTGTAATCCCAGCCATTTCTCCACAGGGTATAGTGAATTAAGAAGGTGTCAAGGCATCACCGAGTTAAACGGGATTCCCCCTCCTGGACTTACAAGAAGGAGAGAGAAAAGTTCTTCTACCTATTCCCACCTAATTAACATCTCATTCGTATTTGGCTATACAGCTGCTCCCAACATGTGCAGCTCTGAGATATGGGGGGCCCTGAAAGCAGCGTTTCAGCAATCATTTGTTTCACATTGTGTCCCTCAGGCTCTGCTAAGCCAAAAAAATAGTAAGACTGAGACCCACACACCGGGAAGATTTGAGATTTACTGGCCATGGTAGTGGCTTGAGAGGGGCAAAGACATGGTTTATCCAGCCCATCCTGTATCCTTAGGTGCCTTCCTATGTGTGAAGTGAGTGTCTGAGCACTATTTGGTGGAAGAGGGACATAGCAGAATCCTGTCCCTTTTCTAAGACTCTGTTCCCCTTGTGACTCTGTTTTTCAGATGAGGACATCACCCCTAGGAAATACACTGGTTTTGTCATTCCTAAAAACCGTCCATCACAGTTGATTTAGATGAAATTGCCCTTTGGGAGCACACAGATGATTCACTAGTAGAAAGTCAGTCTGATCTCAAGACTGCCTTAAAGAAGGGGGCAAAGCAGCAGCCCTGAGCTCTGTTGAAAACAAGCCTCTTGCTGACATCAAAGGCTTCTCTGAGCCAGGATCTTCTTGGTCTCCATTTTAGTTGTCATAGACTGATCTTCTGAGTTAATGATTAAAGGAAGGTGTAAGAGCACTTCAAGTTTTCTGAACTCGTTGTGTAACAGAGAGCACAAGAAGAGGCTGGGATAGCCGTATCTGATGGCTTCTGTATAAAAAAAGATGGCCTTGGAGAGATGTGGAAAAGTGGAAAACATCCAGCAGCACCCATGAGTTGCTGCAGCTGTGGGGCTGCAACACGAAGCATTGAAAGCTGGAGAACTGAGGAAGAAGAGGGATCTTCCAAGAGCTGACATCCCAACATTCTCCAAGCCACTCAAAACCCAAGAAGCTTGCAGGTCTGATCTGTGCATTTAGGAAACCAATAGACCCAGATAAGAAATATAGGGCCTTCAACATCTTTCCATTTGTAGGCTACTGGTAGAAACAGCTAAGCTCCCTGTGGAAATAAAAAGATAAAACAGTAACAGTTCCACTTCAAATATATCCCTGTATGAAACAGGTACACTGAAGTGGTTTGACTGACTCATGCCAAGGCTGTTTGAACAAGAGGCACTGTAGAGCAAGGGATCAAGGAGAGAAATCTGGGGACGTAAAAAAAGGAAGGTTCACACTGAATGAGTTCAAGAGCTCATTCTGGAGAGAAAAGAACTTTTGTGTTAAGAGCTGGGGTGGTTCTTGAATAGAGAGTAAGCACGTTATTACTCATTTCATTTCTCCTGTGTTTAGGAAACCAGGGTATTGTAGATTTAAAAACAAACAAACAGACAAACAAACAAAACCCAAAACAAAAACCAAACAAAAAAACCCCAACCAACCAAAAATAAACCCATAAAAGATTTGTGTTTCTCATCTCTCTCTCCTCTTTAAAGTGACAAACAGCACTTTTAATTCTGTCCATGTAGGCTATGAAAGGCTGATGCTACTTTTCTGGCTTGCAATAATTGTGTGAGCTATTAATTAAATGTTTGTAAAGTACTTGGAACCTCATATTAATGACACAGTATCTGTGCATTTTATCACTTGTTTAATTGCAGTCCTGGAAGCTAGACAGTAACATTTCTCTTCTCTGCATATTTTTGTCCTCTTAACTTTCCAAAGCACTGCTCTATTTTTGTTTTCTCTCCTGTTTTTTAACTATGATGAAGTTTATCTAGCCATCTTTTTTGTTTACATCCCTGTTCAGCAGCATCCTCATTCATCACCTGTCAGTACAACACCAAGAATAGCATTTTCAAAAGCCACTGGTGCAAGTGCGTCCCAGTCTTTTAGGGGAAGCAATTAGTCACTTTGGGTCAGAACCATCTATCTTGGTGCCCTCCTTCTAAATATATATGCACTGTCATTCCCTTCAATAATCGTTTGCCAAGCTGATGCACACTAACATGACAGCCATGAGAAAGTACTGTCCAAAAAGCAAAGCAAACCTGAATCTGTGATACAGAATGTGCTGGGTTTTGGAGTAATAGATGAGCTCCACGCCCCACTTATGAGAGCAGGTGCAGCTGCTTATGGGAGAGGAAAGGTTCAGCACATTGATGAAGTATGTGTCAACCCTAGAGCTCTGGGGATGTGGGACTTGTCCCAAGCAGAAAGCTGGGGCAGAGGACAGAGACAAAAGTTCTTGCAACCTTAATGACAAAGGTGAGATCCAGCTCCCACATCTCCATTCAACTCAAATTCCAGGTTCCGTCCAATCACTGGAAAAGTGGGATTAGACACCAAATTGAAAACTTTATTTTGTGATTCCTTCCCAGACATGCTCTTCTCCACTGACCCCAGAGGGAGCCTCACATTTGCCAGCTCACTGATAGATTCAGTTGAATCCTACAGTTCTCACCTTCCCAGCCAGGTTAGCAAATGGTAACGTCTCAGTGCCTCAGAACTCCAAGGGAATTCCTTCAGCGGGGCTGAAGGTCCTAAATACAAACATTTCTGCCTACCAGTGCAGCAAAATAGTACATGGAGCATCACTGGGAGACCACATGGGAGTATAGCTTCCTCCTCCTGATTCTGCTGGGGCAGTTTATTCATGTGGGTCATGCTCAGAGAAAGCTCCACTTGCCGCTTCTGTCAGACTGCCTATGACTTGGTACATTAGTCAAAACGTTTAAATGGAGACCTTCTCCATTACTCATTGCAGGAAAAAATCAAAGCATGAAACAATTGCTGGAAACGCATGCAAGAACTTAAGCTCCTTCCTCTCTCTCCCTCCCTCCCTCACAGGTTTTATGATCATAGAATCATAGAATCATAGAATCATTTAGGTTGGAAGAGACCCCTGGGATCATCAAGTCCAACCATCAGCCCTACTCTACAAGTTCCCCCCTACACTAGATCNAATTTTAAACTGTTTTTCTGCATGCATAAATCTATGAAAATAAAACATGAAATAACATAAATCTGTTAAAAAGCAGAACTGACAATATGGAAAGTAAAATAAAAAACTCTTCTCCAAGTAGAGATAATAATACAGGAAAATCTTGTCTTTACAAACCAGTTTCATGTATCTAAATCTAGTAATTAGAAAAGTAGATCAATTTACCAGCTGGTATGAATCAATATAAAGTTGTAGAGGCCAAGAACTACAGGTACAAGCTGACATTTCAGTTCATTTAAGCACAAACCTGCCCATTCTATTTATGCAAGGAAAAGAAGAGTAACAAGGGCAGGGCAAGGTGAAAAAAAGTGCAGGACAAAGCCACAACGACCACAGATCACTGATCATCTAGGCAACCTTTTCAGAAGACAGACATAAGATCAAAGATTGCCTGAATGAAAGCAATGGGCTGAGAAATTTGTTTAATCCTTCTATCTCCTCCCACCTAGCTGAAGGACATGTTACTGCTCCAAAGTTTTTATTAGCACCTCTGAATTGCCAGCAGGCTGCAAGCAATGAGGGAGTCAGTGCCTTGCAGACCTAACCTGGGTTTTGCTGTGATCTAAGTCTGGTTTGTCGTCTCCTGCAGGGAGCTCATTGCCTCCCTGAAGCAGTCCGGAGATCTGCCTGGATATTTTTAGTGTCTCTGGTGACAGTCATTCAGTTTTCCTAAGGACTGGGGGATAAAAAAGGACAAACAGACTGTCTTTGTAGTTAGAACAGGCTGGGGCCAATTGAGGCTCCTCAGAAAGAAATTATTTTCCTCTCCCTCTGTGACGAAAGACAACCACGAGTTCTCCTGTGTCGTCCCTTCAGTGCTAGTGAGAGTCATTCCAACCTCCAGCTGCTCCACCAGGGCTGCTGCAGGGCCACCACATGCAGAGCTCATGTAAATCAGGACAAGGGCAGATACTCCTCTCCATCAGCTTGCTCAAATAAGTCCATTACTTGCCTGCAATCATTCTTCCCCTGTGTCAAAGCAGGGATTCGGGGAAATGGGCATCTCTTAGCAGCCCCTCCTTTTATACACACGTCAAAATCTAATCTTAAGAGATGCTGAGGGGGCAGGGACTGTTAATTTGAAGGGCTCCCAGGCTGGATGAGGTGGTATCTGTATGTCTGCACTCAGAATCATATCGGCAGACTCTGGCAAAGGCGCTGCAGCATTTGCTGTTGCCAAAAGGGAGCTGGGTGCTCTTTAGTCTCTCTGTCCTTGGGAAAGTCATTCCTGGTGAGAAGCAGAAATAATGCGCCATCCAAAGAAGCTTGTTCTGCCAGTTCTCATTCAGGAACAAGGAGGTATCAGCAAAATTGCAAACTGAAACTTCAAAACCAGTAAGGTTTTCATACATCACATGCAATTATGCTGTTTGCCCTGTAATACAGCAAGTTGTCAAGGTCTGGGACTCAGAAAGATGGCAAAGTGCACAAGCAATTGCCTGGTACAGTCTTGATATCCAAGTTGACCTAGACTGACTAAAGAGATAGGATTTGGAAGAGCCGATTAACCTCTGTTTAAGGATTTGAAACGATTTCATTATCAGAGACCAGGGTGACTGCTGGTAGAGGACAGGGATTTTCAGGTGACCACTTGGGAGTTAAACATTTCTCTGAAATATCCAAAATGGACCTTTTAAGAAGTAGCATGCATTTTATGCAACCTGTTTTATGACAGATGGACTGGAAGGATTGAGCCAGGTTTACCAACTTCTGGTAGGGTTTGTCAAACACTGCATAACCTTTTCATTAAACATCAGGTGGACAAGTGCCACACATCTGTAATATTGTACTAGCTTCATGGGTTGTGATATGGGCTGAGACAGTGTCTGGATGACATAGTTTCAGCCTTGAATACTGTGCAGGCCTGTGGGTTGCTGCAAGGCCACCTTCCTCCAGGAATGTTGCATGAGATGGCACAGCAGTGGCAAGGTTTACCAGTGGGGTTTGATCCCTGTGCTCAACTCACAGGAGTTGCCACATCACTTTACCAGGGCCTACATTTGGAAACTACCAGCCCCTTTCCACCTCCAACACCCATCAGAATATTGTGGCATGTAGCCTGCCACACCAGTGGGGAGAAGAGGAAAAATGGAATGGGAAAGAGTGTACGGAGGTAATCTCCCCAGGGCTCTTTTCCCATGGCAGTCAGTTCCCACCACATAGCCAGGCCTCTTCTCCCACCTTTCTGCCTGCTCCAAGCATTTGCATCCATTGCTCCTTCCTTTGGCAAATACTTCTTTAGTCCAGAGTCCAAGACTTGGTGTCTTTGCACGAGGACATCCTAATTATGCCCTGCTGTCACTCCATCCCTTTGCCACAGCCTTACAGAGCACAGCCTTAAGCCCTGTCACTCATTTTTTCCACTAATTTTTTGGTTGGAGGTGGGGGTAAGGAGGGTATTATCTATCAATTGCCAATTGATTGTAGCTTTAGACTGTCAGGGACATAACACAGTCTGTCAGAGAGTTCAGGAAGAAAGAAAAAGCTGTTTTCATAGCTGAAGGCTCTCAGTACTATGTCCTCATCTAGGAAATGCTGAATTTCACTCCAAGAGCTCTCATTTCTCAGTACAATATACTGCACAGATACAGGTTCTATAAAAAATGCCATCACCTTAGTTTTGCAGGGGAAAGCAAATCCTTTAGCTCCTTTCCCAACCACGCAGTACATGCACATGCATTTAGGGTGTTATTGTGTAATACCCATACATTTATAGAAAACTTTCTCGGACTAGGGCTGCTATCCTAATAGCATTGCCTTCACACAAAAACAACACGGAGAACATCTAGCAATACCATTTTTTATTTATAGCAGCCAAGAGCCTTCTGACTGCCTGTTCTGCCTGAGGGCAGACCATGGCCAACCTACTCCAGAACACCTATTTATTACTTTGTTGAGATTCAGGAACAGGTAATCTTTAACAAGACTTCTATGACTCAACATAAACAGGCACTAAAGATCTCATTTAACCAGTTGTTCCATAGTGCAAAGTGCAAGGTAAAACTTCTGCAGAAGTGCCTCGCTCTTCAGCTATTGCGTAACCTCATAGCTCTACTGAATTTAAAATTTAATACCCCTTTCAGGAGTTTTTTATTCCAATGTTGGTTAAGATTATAATTATAATGCTAATAAGTTTAATTCCTGGCTCTGCCACTGTCTTGCTTACCAAAGAAACTTACTTCACTTTTGTTTTGTTTTCCCCATCTGAGAATAGATTTACAAATGTTAAGAACTCTTCTTTTGCAAAGTGCTTTCAAGCTTGGGGATAATTCACCATACAAGATTTAGGCATTGTTATTATAACCTTGGCGTACCTTGAAAGCAAGGATTGTATTAAGCTGAAGATCTGCTTCGAAGACATTATTGAAATGGGTCAAAGTAGCAATGTTTTGCAAGGAGGCTACCAGGTACTCTTGGATCTCATCATTTCTATTTTGTACAAGTAGAGGGAAGTTAAATCAACACACAAGAGAGGTTGAATGCAATGGAACAGGGAACGTGTTTCACTGGGCCTGATCACATTTGTTCCTTTTGAACTCGGTGGTGCTGCATGCCAGAAAACTTCCATTCATCACCGCCAATTCAGAGGTTCTTTGGCATTTGAAGTAAATAGCAAAACAAAAGTAAGATAGTGTTTAATAAATGGCATACTGACAAGACTGAGCCCATTTTTCTTTATTTAAAGAAATACCAACCTATTCTATTATTTTTTTAATGGTTTCCTTCCTTTCTCTCCCTTGTTCCTCAATGCTGGTTTATTGCAATAGAATAATCATTGAGCCAGTTTAAAGATATTTTAAAACCTTTTAGGTGTCTATATCTTGGTGATAATAGTAACAGTAGAATGACTTTCCTTTGTGTTCCATATTACACATGAAAGAGCTTCCTGGGAGCACTGCATGAGGGAGACCACACTTATATCCAAGGAAAATATAAGCCAGAATTGTCTATGAGGCTCTTTAGCAGTGCAGCACTTGAGTGTGTAAATAAGAAAGTAGTTGTTTATAGAAGTTCATAGTGGAAGCAAAGTTTGGGGAAGAGGACATGTCTTCTGTCAGACCACCTGACAAAGTTAAAGATGAGCTTCATCAGCTCACTTAGACCAGGTGGCAATTATTGCAAATGCAATAAAAAGGCAATAAATATTTAAAACAGACCTCTAGAGCCTCACATACTGATCATGGGGCTCACAACTGTTTTCTTCCACGTGTTACCCTACAGGTCCCAGGTTCATCTTTTCTTGCGAAGGGGACCATGCAGGATGCACTGCTTCCCCACAGTGTGGAAGAGGAGCACTGGCCTGCATCATGGCTGCTGATGTGCCATGAAAATTGAAAGTTGTATTTAAAGAAGCCCTGCCTGTAAGCCTGGCCATAAGTCCTGGCAACCAGCAAACCTATTAATCAGGGCAACTCCTCAAGCAGGGAAGCTGATTACACAGATCTTGTGTGTGAAGCTAAATTTTGAGAAGTCCAACATGGACAGGAATTAACTCACAATTTAGCAGAAACAGAATAACTGGAATTCAACTGACCTTTTTATGTGCCTTTTGAACCAATGGTAACAACCATTGTATGGGGGTGGGTATATCAGAAGTGTCATTTGCATTAAGTGTAGGTACAAACTATAAAACCAATTACCTCATCTGCCACGCAACACAATGAAATGGTCAATGAGAAGTCAGAGCTGACAGCTCTGGTGTGCTGTCTTGTGGCTGCTTCATGGGTGGTTTCTGACCAGCTGTATGCAAGTACTGTATTGCTTGTCAGACAGTAGAAATAAAAAACAGACAACATAACAACAGATATCCTAGTGAGAAGGGTCAAAGACCCTGGCTGAAGAAGACCATGGAGGCTGGCTGAACATATAACACCAGAAGGCAGCCCAGGCCAAGCATCATTGTAACCCAGCATATTGTTCAGCTCCCATGACCTAGTGCACTTAGAGAGAAGATACTTGTGAGGTCTGATAAATGAGCTATGTCTGTGTATAAAACACTGATGATTTTCTTTAGCTATGTTGCGCTTTGAAGCTTTGGGGGTTTTATTTTATCAGAGATGCACGAATCAGCCCTGCATTACTGAGAGGCCAAGGCAATGCTGTTTTACACCAGTGCTCCACAGCCTGGGTGGTCTTTGAATCTGACCCTTGCAAGAGCTGGACACTACAGCTCTGAGTAGACTTAGAATATATTACCCATGAAAGTTGACTGTGGCTTGAAGAAAGAAACAAGGGTGTCTCTAAGTAAAGACTGACACTAGAAACATCCCAACTCCTTCACCATTCTCTCCCACTAAGGGTCTTTAATGAAGGCATCATGGTGGAGTGTCTGTTCCCCATTTAGCCAACAAGTATAACCTCACAACTCACTTAAATTCCAGTCCTCTGAGACCAATGAAAACATTGTTTGACCTTTTGTGCAGTGTTTGTGTGTGGGAAAAGATGAATACAATACAGAAACTGTAAGTTACTCCACCACTTCTCAAAATGGTAAGTGAAGATAACAACTCTACCCCAAACTCTACCTAGGTGAGACATCAGCACACACAGGCCACTTAAATATGCTGCTCCTTCTCAGACCTTTGTTACAGCTGTCAGTCATATGTCAATAATGATCAAAGAATGAAAGTGTTCAGCAAAACTTCATCTAACCCTTCTGTCCTTCTCCAGTAATAATAATCTGACTCAGAATACTAGCAAGCTAGCCACTAATTTTAGTGGGTATCCCTCCTGACAGTGATGTCTATTGAAACAGACATAGAAAAAAAATCTTCACAATATTAATATTAGCACTTATATAAGCACCACTAGCCAAAATTTTCAAAGCACTTTGTGGACACGAATTAATTAATCTGCATCATGGAAAAAGAAGTGAAGCAACTTTGACTGCTGTCCCTTTAGGTTTAAAGCAAGAGCATACAAGTGGTTTTGCATACATTTATTTCTGGGTCAAGCTTTGCTTTCTTTGCCAGCATTAGCATTCATTAAAGAAAGAAAAATATATGCAAAAATGAAATAGAGTGGATTAAAAGTTGCTTTCAAAAATTGTCTTGAAACATAAGTCTTACAAGGAAAGAACTATTAAAAGTGCAATAATACCTCCAGAGTTAATGAAATAGAAATCACGTTTTAACAAGCTTAGGTCAATAGAGCTCAGTCATGAAGGATTTTCATTGATGCTGTGCTAGAATGGAAAGTCATTATAAAAATCTAGATGTGTTCTATTTCACAACAATAAAAATGTAAAACCAGAGATAAACTTGAGAGTAAGGAGATCCAAACTCTATTCTAGACTGTCATGTGACAAATTACGTAAAACCTTTGTATCTCTATATACCTTCTTATGACCCCTCCATCGCAAGACCTCAGATGGTGTCAGCAAGGCTGAATTATGGTGTTAAAGGGGTCTTTGACCCAGAAGAGCCTGAGAACTGCACCCATTTTGCCTGGAAAACTGAACTCAAGACATGACTACAGCATTTGTACTTTGCTTTTAGCATTGACACATACTTGGAAAGTTTTTTCCAAGCTTATTTTAACCTTTCTCTAAAATGAGATCTAGATAGTCTAGAGTTTCAGGAACTAAAGTGTTAGGAGTGGGTGCTGGGCAAATCTGGGTAACAGACAGAACACTATCTCTAAGAAAAGACTTGATGCACTTTATTTCATTATCCAAAGTTTACTACCTTCTGAATCATGCCATGATTCTACATTGACATCCCATATGGCTCCTTTAGCACCCTTTCTGATTGCCAGCTCATGGCCACAAGGCTGCTGTTTTCATCCTCTCTTCTGTATTGCACTACCCCATTTCCTTCATTCTTTCAAGCTTACTGCAAATTACTACTTGAATTTGTACATATTCCCTGTTCTCTTAAACTTTCTGTTTTATTTCTTCCAGCACCCTTTTTTTTTTCAGTCCCAACCAAATAGCTTCAATGAGATGTATACAGAGACAGGACAAGTTGAACTGAGCAAGCCATATTTAAAAAGTTTCAAGAAATGGGGCTCTGCATTTCTTATCACTCCGAGCCAGAGTCAGTTCCTTCCTGATGTTGCACCATGGCCACTCCACCCCCTTTCCTGCTTCAGCACATCCTGACAATGTTTTGCATGTACGCCAGCAGCATGGATGGGTCAATTCACTTCATCACTTGATCAGGCATGCATAGGACCAGAAGGAATGACAATAGACCATGTTTCCCTAAGGGCAGGTATTTATATTTAGATTGTCCATTAAAAATTTTTGTCCTGCCACCCACAGAAATTCCAAGTGAAGAAGGTTCCACAAAATCTGCACACTGTCTGTGTGCTTTACATATTTCATATTTTGAAATATTTTCCTAACATGTAATTTACCTTTTCCTAGTTGAATAAATTGGCCAATGTGAAGTGGTTTCTTTCTATCCTACCACAAGCACAATTGACAAAATCCTCACTGGCCTCATCACACCATTTTCACACAGACTGACCATGACTTAACCTTCTCTTTTCTAGATTAACAAACACACTTTTTCAGCTATTTCAAACGTCATTTGTTTCTGTGGATTTAATTTGGATTATTTTGGTATTGTCTAAATCTTTTTTAAGTTATTCTGGAACTTCTATGTCTTCAGTCTTACACCTAAAATCTTACTTGATACCTCTCAGAACAAATAGTTTTCAACCATGCAACACCACCTTACTTTAACGGAGATTCGGTTTGTGATCAGCTATGTTCACCATACTCTTTTTGGCAGTTGCTATATTAACACAAGCATTACCCACTCTGTATTTGTTCATTTTAATT
>VZTM01031657.1:44631-57257 GCA_013400555.1 Jacana jacana
GCACTTAGCTCCTGACTTTCACTGAATTTTGTCTGACTGGTTTCAGACATCCTCTCCAAGTCATCAAGACTATTTTCAAGGCTGATCTTCTACAAAGACCTTACATCTCACTTCCATATAGAGGTCTCATCAGCTACCCTGAGCACATTGTCTTTTCAGCATCAAAACCACTCACAAAAATAATGACTAGGTCAGGAGCCCAGACTGAGCCCCACTGAACCACCCTTTCACTGTGAAAATCCACTCTTTCTCCATGGCTCCTCAATTAGTATTTACATCCACACCATTTAGACCATGGTCTCTAACCTAGGACCAGCTTAATAGACAATGAGGAGATGGAAATGAAGGAGAGTAGACTAATACAACCCTTGCTTGTTCTGCCTGACTCCTGTTATAGTGAACATTGGCTGCCAGGGGTCTAAACTGTTCTCCCAGTTTATGTTCTACTGGCAATCAGGAGACCATCAACAGCATCAGTAAAGCTGGATCTGGAACTTGCTAAACAGATCTCTTCTTCTGTATCCACATGATTTTCCAATCTCTTTCAAAAAAGGAAATTAAAGTAGTTTGGCCCAATTTGATATTGATACACTTGCGCTCATTGTCTTTTAAACATCTTTTACTACTCTACAAACCTGCAGAAATTGATTATCTAATAATATTTTCTGGTACCTACCTGAGTAACAAAGCGAAACCAGCTGATCTTGAAATCCCTGGTACGACGTGTGCTTTTCTCCAACCCTCTGGGACTGCGCAGTGCCCTCGCTGTTTTCTCAGAGATAATCACCAACGATTCAGAGCTGCCTTGGATAGTTCCTTAAATCCCCTCAATTTTATCAGGCCCTGCTGAGCTGAACACATCTATTTTATATAAATAACCATTGACTTCTGGTTCACACCCTGATCTCATTTGCATTTCAATCTCTTTGTTAAAATTAATTTTGTCATCTATCTAGGCATAAGTAATCTTTTTAGAGGAGAGAAGTGAAGCAAAAATGGCAATTATTTTGAGCCTTCTCTGCAATAACCTCTTTTTTTTTTGTTCTTCCCATTAAATAGTGGGCACTATGTGCTCCCTTTTCCTTCTTTATATTTCTAATATATTCACAGAACATTTTCTTTTGTCATCTTGGTGATTTTAAATGTTGGATTAGAACTTGGACCTTTTGTGTTCAGTCTTTACTTTGGGGAGAATTTAAAGAGGAACAGGGAAAGAATCAAAGTTGAAATTCAGTGAGAAACTGAAGTAAAAAGAAAGGACAGAGCAAGAAAGAAAAGGAACCGGGGAGATGGAACAGAGTGTCAAATAAAATAACATCTCAGTAACTGACAGTCAATTTTTTTCACATTCAGTTTAAAGATTTCTTCTGTGTGTGAAGATAAAATATTAATCTAGGAAAAGCATACTGATGTTTTTGAATTATTTTAATTTCTGCAGACATGTGAAGGGGGAGAGGTCATCCATGAATCTGAGTCACTCTATCATCTTAAAAGTTAGTTGCTTGTCTTTCCCAAAGGACCGCATGAGTCACCCAGACCATTTTCAGCTCTCCCAGCTGATGCTGTGGTAAAGGTCACTTTTCCAACACACTTGATGTTGGCAGTGCACCTTTGGTACCTGGTGCATTTAATTAAGCCAATCTCTTTCAGAAGTCCACCTAGAAAGAAACAGCTAATAGAATTGGGTTATTGTCTCACCTAGCCCCAAAGTCTTTCAGGGTACTCTGGCAAAATCCTCACCAATTTTGCAGGTGCCAGCATTTCACCATGTTCTCTTCCAAAAGGAAAAAGGAGACATTATCTGATGATGCCTCCAAAGATGGAATAGGAGCAGGTCCATCACACACACAGTGCAGAAGAGCCATCTCAGGAGTAACATTAATACAAGGACTCTGTTATTTCTCCTCTACAGGGATTTGTTGTTACTCAGTGCCATAGGACTGCAGGGCAGGTGTCATTTTAAAGATGCTGAACTACAGTGATGTGTTGGTTTTTTGACTGCTGTCACTTTACTCAACACTGAATACTGCAAAGAGAGCTGATTTGATGATAGTATCTGCAAGGTTGTCACCCCTGGAGAATGAATGAAGGATCTGGCAGAGAATTGTCCCTCCACCTGCCTTCTTAATGACCGCCTGCCTTTTGTGAGTGTTTGCACAGGTAAAAGATACCTGGTTGGAGGGCTGTGAAAACCCGCAGGCACTTAGCATGCAGTGTTTGCAGTGCTCTCCTTGGATGGCATTAGACCCTTTGATCTGACTTGACATTTCAAATTTATAGAACAATATTGAATTTTAACTACCTGGGAGAAGCCTGGCAGCCCATGATTTCCACACAGCAGATGTGTGGAAGAAGTACAATGTGGATCACGTTTAGAATAAAACTGTCAAAAATTTGGTAGCTATTACCTGGAGCTCAAAAGACTTTCCATTCTTCATTAATTAATGTTCTTTTATATCACCCCTCTCCTAGGGTATTTTCCTGACTTAGAGCTATCACATTGAGCCCAAGCATGTTGGATGTTTTAGGTCCCCAAAAGGCAGTGGGGTTTTGTAACAGTTTCTTTTTTTTTAATAATAAAAATTATCAGCAGCTGCTGAGATAAGGCGCTTTTTAAAGCTCTGGCAGAATAACTAAGCACTAGCATAACTAACTCAAGGCCAAAGCTCCATCATGGCAGATCTTCAAATCAAGAAAAAAATAATGTTCCATCTCTGAACAGAAATACACATGTGACACAGGATTCCATGGGTGACATCTTGTGGCATCTGGTAGAGAGAAAATTGGATTACTTTATCACAGTGTTTCTTCTCAGTCTTGGTATTTTCTCTTTCTGATTTAAATTGTATTCCAGGAAAGCATCTCTGTTTCAGAGCAGTTAACCACATGCTTACTCTGTAAAATAGCTTTTTTAAATCCTATGATTTCCAGAGTGACATGAGTACATGCAAAAGAGTTTGTCTGAATTTGGTTTATGTGAAAGGCAGAATTCACCATGCCAATGAAACGGATCTTAATGTCTTTTTCTTTTTTCCTGCATCATCATTAAACACAGTGTGATCATTAAGAGCAGCCTGAGTTTGCACTTGTAGCTTTGGCTCAGGTCTGATCAGTCCAGGTCCTGTGGGTTCTGGAAAGCCAAGGGTACGTTAGGATCCTTACATAACCTCTGCAGCTTTGAAGTGGTTTAGTTTATTTATAACAGCTCACTCTTGCGAATAAAAATTCCTGCTTCAAAGAGCTCATAGTCAGCTTCAAGTTCTTGGCCCTACTCTGCTCACCCGCCAGAAAAAACAGACTGTTCATCAGGGCACTTTTCTACTACCTGTGGTGACAGCGTGCACCACAACATACCTAGTCCTCCAGTTTGATTCACTGTGGGTTGGTCAATGCTCAAGACAGTATCACCAAACAGGAAACTAATTTACTGGATTGTCGACATTTTTCTGACATAAGTTTGAAGTTCAGCCCAAGCCTTTTGTCCTCTATTGTGTATTTTTAAAGGCAATGCCACTGGCATTGATAAAATATTTACAGATTAATTCTTTGACTTTTGTTGGCATCCAGATGCTCTAGGTGGCAATTAAACCTCAAAATAGAGCTGTGACAAATTTGGAGTTGTGAAGATAGTTTCTTTGCTCAGGACAATATTTTTGCTTCAATCTATTCACTGAATTTCTATTGACATATACATGAGGTTTGCCCACAGGCCCTGAAGAGAAACAAACCATTTGTGCCAGTATTGCATAAAGATTTTTAAAGCATTGCATTTCACCAATATGATCTGAGTTTCTGTCCTAAAAGAAAGGCACTGAGTACTTAGAAAAGAAGAGGCTGAAGGAAGAAATTCAAAGGGATTTTACAGCCCTTGGGCTTGTGGTTATACAAAAAGCATTTCAGGGTCAGAAGGCATCAGAAATGAATAAAGCTTGTGTTACTGGCTTAAACTGGATTTTTACATCACTAACATATCAGAACTGGCATTCACCTACACTGTGGTCCTTTGAAGCTCTGGGTGGTGTGGAAAAACCACATGTGGAGATCTTCGTGGAGCAATTAGCTCATCATTTCATCTTTTCAAGGATGCACTTTAATCTACCTCATCTTTTCTTCTTAGGTCAGTAATTTCAGGCTCCTAATCACTTTTATTGCTCCCCTGAATGCCTTCTAATTTCCAGTGGTTAGAACTTAATGCAGTATGCTCAGTGCAGTTACAGCAAAGCCTTTAAGAGCTACAAAGAGCTTCAATTACCTCTTTGGTCTTTAACTGCAATTCCGCTTTGCTTTATTTGCTGATAATATCAAACTGACAAATTATATGTCCCCTATCATCATAATGCCAGTGCTCAAACTATTTTCCACACACTGTATGAGAGCAACTAGCATTTTGCTGACACTTATTTTGTTATTCTTTGTTCTGTATTTCTAACCTGTTTCTCTTTGCCTTATTTTTCTGGTTTCATTAGCATGCACAGAAGCTCTAGTTTATTTAAGAGCTGTATTCAACTGTTCCAGGCCATGTGAGCAACCACCTTGTTACAAAAATCAGTTAATTATAAGCAATTAAGGAAAAATGCATCTAACCATCAAGGAACAAACCAAATTTTAATACAGCTCTGCCACAGCACACAGTTCATCTCAAGACAAGGAGGACACAGCACCAATGCCTGTACTGCTTTTATAGTGAACAGAAAGAAATGAGTGTCTTTCAGGAGAGTTCTGTCTATTTTGTCATGACATGCCCTAAAGATGCCTAATCTCTTCACTGACTGACAGGAGCAGAGGTTGCCTCTCTGGTGGGCAGCGCTCTTCAGTGTATGTGTCTAAAGCAGGGTGAAATGGATCTCCTCTCTCCAATTATAGCCCCATTCAGAGTCAGTACAGGTCCAATAGATGCCCCATTTCAGCTACAGCAGCTACTCTGTCATCTGAAACAGAGTGG
Organism: Jacana jacana; assembly: GCA_013400555.1. Taxonomy (NCBI): domain Eukaryota; kingdom Metazoa; phylum Chordata; class Aves; order Charadriiformes; family Jacanidae; genus Jacana; species Jacana jacana. The sequence goes on from VZTM01031657.1 coordinate 49,574, forward strand.
GGTGATAAATGAGTCAGATCAGGACTCATTTCCCAGAATCTGCAAAGAGAGTAGGGAATTCTTACAGCACCTAAGCAAGGCTCACGAAACAGGCTAATTACCAGCATCTCTGGCCCACTTTCACATGGTTATTGCTTTGATTGTGAGAGCCTTTAAGATAGACTCCTACATTACATATGTACAGAATCTAGCACAAAGACCCCAGTTTGCGTAAGCACCCCCTGGGTGTGACTTAAGGAATAATAGCAGAATACAATGCAAGTTTTTTCTTTTATAAATATAACTCAAGAAGCCAGGCACACTGCCTCTACTTGTCTGATTGTATGACAAACCTTGAAGACCTTCTGTAAATGTCCTCCCTGCAATGAATATTAAATAATTTAGTCGTCTGTTATTACTAAAGGCAAATTTCAGCTTCTGGAATCTAAATAGTCTGGGCTGCAGCTCAGGATGACTGAAGACAGTGAGTAGATAGCAAACCAAGAACCATAACACCTTCACACGGGTACTTTCTTTTTCATTAAAGAAGGCTCTAGTAAGCTACCACCCTGCCTCAGTCTCTCTCTCCTTAACTCAGAGAGATTACAACAGAGCTGTGCTCTGCAGTGCAGCATGTTGAGAACAGAGAAACGTGGAATGGTTTGGGTTGGAAAGGACTTTAAAGATCGTTTAGTTCTAACCCCCCTGCCATGGGCAGGGATACCTTCCAGTAGACCAGGTTGCTCAAAGCCCCATCCAGCCTGGCCTTGAACACTCCCAGGGACAGGACATCCACAACTTCTCTGGGCAACCTGTGACAGTGTGTCACCACCCTCGGAGTAAAGAATTTCCTCCTAATATCTAATCTACATCTACCCTCTTTCAATTTAAAATCATTTCCCACTACATCCCCTGATAAGGATTCCTCCCCAGTTTTTTGTAGGCCCCATTTCGGTACTGGAAGGCCACTATAAGGTCACCCCGGAGCCTTTTCCTCTCCAAGCTGAACAACCCCAACTCTCTAAGCCTGAAATGGAAAACATTGTTCAGTCAGTGCTGCTTTAGTGTCCATCTCTCAAGGTCATTAGCAAACTTGCCTAAAGCTTCATTTGACAGCCCCCTAAGTTGTAAAAGTCAAAGCACTGTAAGGCTCAGTGAAAATGATGAGATTTCACAAGCTATATTCAGCTTGTTAAGATATAAGCAGCCTCCCTCTGGGCACACACAGGTCTCTGAAGCTGAGCAAGCCGGCCTGGGAGCCAGGGCTGACCCAACCACTCTGTGACATGATCTCAAAAGGACAGAACAAAACCCAGCTGGTCACACTGATATCTGTGAGATTGTTTCAATGAACATGAAGTTTTATGTCACCTTGGGCCCCAGATTCAGTATTTCTTACTTCAGGAACAAGCAGTAATAAATAGTCAGAGAAAACACCATTTTTTCAAAAGAAAAATAATTCCAAAGGGACATTACAGGCTTTTTTTTTTCCCCATCTCTTGCAAAAGAACTGGTTTCATCGTCATTTTTCGTCTATTTGTCCTACTTCTTGCAGCAGCATATTTCTTGAGACTTTCAAAAATGGTACTGACCTCTATTTACATTCACGAGCTTTCCTCCATCATCCTCAGGGATGACTCTGTACCCCAGAAAAACCTCCCCAGACTGGGCACACTGGAGATGGTGGCAGGCTTTGTTGCAATCCAGGCTCTTGTTGCATACAAAACGTTGGCAGGAGTTAGCCCCCACTGGAAATCTCTGCTTCCTTGAGACACAGAGGAGCACAAATAATCTTGAACATCCCCTAGGAGAAGGAGACTGGAAGGATCTCCTGAGCCAAGCGTCATCCATAGCTGTCACATATCACAGAGTTCAGTTTTTAAGCTGATCACATTATCACATTTCAACTTAAACAAAAACATTACAAGAGGAAAAATTTTTGTCCTCCTTACTGCTACCAGCAGGTCTTCCAGAATTTCCCTGCCACAACAATTAGAAGCATTATTCTAAATTCCAGCCCAGATTTATCCATAAGCAGTCAGTACCCAATTGCTCTACTAGTTGTATCCCTTAAATTAATTCATTCTGATCTTTCCCTGGTGTTCACCCATGGGTGTATTTGTAGCCGACAGCCATATCCCTTCTCACTCCTCCTTCTGCAAGACCAGATAAGCCCACAGCTCAGTAAGACTCTTTGCAGATGATGAACTCTCCCTTCCCTGGTCACCACCCAGACCTCCGTCTGTGACTCCTGCAATACAAACTCATCTTTCTTTTCAAATGGGTGATGCAAACTGTGCAGTAAGCGTCACAGCATCACAACTTAATGCTTTCCTGCTGGAAATAGTTTCCTTGAGACACTCCAGAACTGTCTTTGCCTTCACTACAGCGGAATCATTTTTGTGGCTCACACTCAGCTTTTATCTGACTGTTACACACAAGTCTTTCTCCTCCTTAGTTATTTCCTGGTGATGAGCTCCCAGCTTATAACGGAAATCCATCTTATTACTCCATAAGCCCCTGCTTTAACAAAGTATTTAGGTTTCTAATTTCTGTTTAGACGGCTCCTAACATCCTGCTGAAATCAGTAGGAATCAACTGATGCTACCCTGCTCCCACTGAAATCAGTGGGAATGAGGTTTTGTAAGATACAATAGACTAAGTTATCAACTTTTCTTTAAGATGTTTACAATAGAAACATTATCAGCAGGAGACCAGATACCATGGGCCATAATAGTTCTAATAATTATTCCTGGAGTAATAAATCAGAAATTGCCTTTAGAGACTTAATAATGAATTCAGAAAACAAAATGAGCATGCACACTGATTTAATAGCATCCATTCTTTTAAAAAAGCTTTACTAACTGAGCAGCACTGTGTAATATCTTCTGTTTGCCAAGGGGAAAAATGGTGATCCAAGGACACAAAAAAGTAAGGCAAAAGACCGGTGATAATACTAGAGTTCTAGCTTTCCTTGCTGAGTCAGAAGGGCTAACTGCAACTGCATTGAAATGAAAATGGTCCCTCCTAGCCTGTTGGTCCCACATATCAGTATCAGTAACACAGTAATATTTCAGTCTCAGGAGCTTCTATGAGGAAATTTTGCAAAATGCTTTTTGCAGAGAGAATGAATTTTATTGTATTCTTTGTATCTAAATTTGTGCCATTATCCAAACCTGTTGTACTTTTTTCTTAGTGCTACAGTACAGCCTTGCCATCTTGCTGAATTATTACAGGATGACATAGTTTGAGATATCACTTGAAAAAATAAAGCACGACAAGAAGAGAAATTCTGTGATGCAGAAGTAAACAATAATTTAGGTTTGAGATATTTCCAGACAGACCAGAACCAGTTATTTCTTGGAAGTAGACTGTATAAATATTTCTGATCATTGGGTTCTGCAAAGTAATAAAAGTGTGCACTTAACTTCTAATCTGCTTTATAAACATTAAAGAATGTGGTAAACTATAACTATGAAATGAGACTGTCTTATAATAATTGCATGTCTGCTCAAAGCAAAGGTGTATTAATTTTCTTCCAAGACACTTAGTTTCTTGGAATTTTACCAAGTATGAGTGTTTTTTCTTCATGTGTCAGCAGTAAGCCCTCATTGCAGAAGTGGATTTTTGAGAAATGGGAAACCAGACCTGCTGGGAGTGGTCCTCTGTGGCAGCCCATCACAGGGCCAGGGAAAGGCTGAGATGAACAGAATGGACATTTGGCTGCAGCTCCTCACCCTGCAGCTCTGAACCCCAGGTCTGCACCTAAACCACCACTCAATTTGCCTTCAGTTAAATGAGGACGATTCAATTCTAACATTATGTTCTTTATTTTAACAAGTAAAAGGTCTCAATCATCTAGCTGCAGCTGGATTTCCCTAACACAAGCAATTTACAAGAAAAACTGCAATATTAACTTCTAAAACACCCCAAGTCAGACAGAAAGGGTGACAGGGGGATGTAGAAGACAGTGAGATGCTGAGGTGCTACATAAAAAGTCAATCAGGAAAGAAGATGTGTGGAGGTGCACTAGCAAAGCTATGTTGGCAAAAATATTCCCATACTGTAGAATAACAGTCAGGTTTCAAGGCCAGGAGACAGAAGGCCACCATGATCCTGCAGGGTGGCACAGGCACTACATTCTACCCCTAAACCTGGACTAAACATGTGTTGAATAGAGATAGCTAATCTCCTTCAAGTGAGGGTGAGTTCAGTACCTTTCCTGATAGCTGCTCCAATGGTTAATTAATCTCACAACTAGGACATTGGCATTTATTTCTAAGTTATAACACATCATGTCACAATGTAATATAGGACAAGGCTGGGAAAGATGCTGAGAGGTTTCTTGATTCATCTTTTTCCAGGAAAGGATCATCTTTACCTAAACTCCTGATGTATTTCACATCTGTTCTTAACCATGTGCTTAACCAAGCACAGAGAGGACCAAATCCCTCGTTCCCACTTTTGTTTTAATAATCTGAAGAGACTGTGCTATTTAAACCTTCTAAAGGAAGGTTACCTTGCTTCCAGGTAATGTTTTGGCCTCTTTTGTACTTTTTCTGTTATTTCCATATCTGTCTTCTCAACTGGCTGTGATATTTTGGTAATGAGCCACCCACTGTTTTGTCCAAAGAAAGTATCATTTCCATACAAACATACTCTTTTTTTTTTTTTCCAAGTATCCCCTGTGGAGACATTTCTTTCTGTCTTTCCTGCCATTGTACCTTGATTGGGCCATCTGAGACTAAAAAGAGCAGATATTTTTAATCATTATTCTCACAACTTGTGTTAACCAGCAAATATTTATTGCTGGTTTTTACATCACTGATGAAAACAAGATATGGTACCAGACGAAGAGCCAGTGGCCAGACAAGTCCTGGACTAATGGCCTCACTCAGGAACAGCTACATTAACAACTCTATTTCAAGTTCTGTTAGTAAGACAGTTTTTCATCCATCTATTTTGTGCCCTGTTGATTCCCTTTAACGCAAGATTTTAATCAGTGTGTCAGGCAGTATTAAGTGAAGCACCTTGGAGAAATCCAAAGGTACCACCTCAGCACAGCTGCCTCAATCATCCAAACCTATAATCTTATCAAAAAGAGATAACAGACTTGTTTAATAAGATGTACCTTCCATTAAAAACATCCTTCTTAAGCTCTAACTCTTCATTGACAGAGTCCTGAATTCACTGACCCACTGTGTGGCCTGTAAGGAACGTCAGGCTGACTCATCTTCTCTGGTTTATGACTTTTCTCTCTAACTATAGGAATCGCAGGAGTATTCTCTGATGATATAGAGTTACCTTATTTACGAGGATGAATTACGAACTAACGACAGAGGTTTAGGGTAATTCTCACCTCAATGATTTTGCATCTGTATCCAGTAAATTACTTATACCTGACCTTAGCTTTTTTTCGCTCTCCTAATATGTTTCTTCTTATAGTCTATAATCTTGTCAGTTGTTATTCCACTAATTCTTTAGCTTTCTCTATCAATCCCTTATATTTTAAACTTTTAACTTACGTTTGTGGTTATTAACTCCCATTTATTTCCTGTTCTTTATACTTGGAAAATGTTTATGCTTCACAGGTGTTTTTTCCTACAGGATGTAGGCTTTAAGCTACAACAGGGTAGGTTTATGCTGAACATTAGGAAAAATTCTTCACAGAAAGAGTGGTCAGGCACTAGAATAGGCTGCCCAGGGAGGTGGTTTTGTTGCCATCCCTGAATATGGTTAAGAGTTAATAAGATGTGGTGCTGAGGAATATGGTGTAGGGGAGAACTTTGTAGAGCAGGGCTGATGGTTGGACTTGATGATCCTAACGTTCTCTTCCAACCTGAATGATTCTATGATTCTAGGATGTCTTTTTTTCCCCCAAACCCAACTTTCTTGTGTTTTCTTGTCAAGATGATACTTCAAAAGTATTCAGATAATCAATATACAATGTTCATTAGAATCATCCTGTGCCCTTAGGACTTCTCTCTTAAAGTATGTCCAGCCTTCCTGGACTTCTGTATCCTTCAGGGCAGCCTCCCAAGGGATATTGTCCAGCAGTCTTCTGAGCAGGTCAAAGTTTGCCCTCCTGAAGTCTAAGGTGGCAGTTTTACTAGCCCATCTCCTTGTTTCTCCAAGGATTAGGATTTGCCACTTATGTTCCCACATTGCAAACAGATACTTTAGAAGAAACTTGTGCTGTCCAATGAAAGATGAGCAGCAGCGGCACCTGTTAAATATCTGCACTTTAGTATTTCAAATCTGTAAGTATTCAAACATTCTCTCTGACCTGGAATCATGTATGGTCTCATAATGGTAACAAGAGCTGTGATGCAGAGTGTCTCCTTTTTTATCTTTCCATTCCAATGTTATAGAATCAAAACAATCCTCTTTACATTGTTCACCGGTCTTCTCCCAGCATCTTGCTTCTCTACTACTGAGAGACAACTCTCCTCACATTTGCAATGTCTCCTAGGATCTGTGCAACAAACCTTTCTATGACATCTCCAGTTCATAGTATATAATAAAAGATTTCCCTCTGTCTCCTTCAAAGTAGCTGGGCTGTTCTACTTTTCCCCTTGCATGAGACCTGATCATTTTTCCTAAGACTTTACTCCTCTTTTGGACAATCATAGCTTGTTTCTGGGTTGTTTAGTTTGAGTTGGGCAGAAGTAATTTTCTTTCCCATTTTTTTTTAACATGTGCTCCAATAGGTTCTTACATATGATTCTATTCTATCAAACAACATAGAGACATAATTTCCTTCTTTGTCCTTTTCCAGGGTGTTTTTTACTCCCTGTCCTAATATGACTTCCATTTCTGTGACAGGATGATCTGTGCCATTCCTTAAATCTGGATGTCAAAGAAGTTATCTCTACTCCTGACCCATACGAAGATAGTTAGCTATTTCTCAAGAAAGTAGTTGTTCTATACATTATAGGCAAAGACTCTTCCTCTTTAGGCAGGAATATCCAATGCATGTTACCAACATTGATTTCTCTACCAACCCTTGAAGGAGAAATAAACTTGTAGATAGAAAGCAAGGCCACCAATCTTTCTCCCATTAATTTCCATTAGCTAAAGAGATCTTATTTTTTTCCATAGACCCTTACAGCCTTCAGCAGGGAGAGACTCGACAAAAATGTTAAATAGTTTCTTTCTCTCAAAGAGAAGTGAACCAAATTACTGATGTTTCAGACATAAAGTAAAATGTAGCTCTTAAAGAAGGTTATCTGAGCTTGTCTCACTATAAAATCCATTATTTCTAGAAATTCATACAGGCAAATTACCCGCTTTCTGTCAATTCAGCTGGGATATATTTTGTAAATGCTATCAAGTAGAAGACAATCTTTATACTACAGTATAACATAGCATCCATCTAAACAACATACACTGTGGGAGAAGAGATAGAAAAGCATTCTGATTTCCATTTAATATTCAATCCTACCATCTTTGCATACACAAAAGTGCATTTTCAGCATATGGATGCAGGATCAAAAGAGGGAGTGCACAGTAATACTTCCTACCAAAAAAATTGTAATGCTGAAAGCTCTCTATTGAGTATCCCATTCTTTTGTGTAAATTGCAGATGATTAAAATGTCACAAACAGAGATCTGCTTCTCAAATCTGGACTTCTGAAATGAGAAAAAAGGAGATGCAGAATCTAGGTCATGTACTTTCAGAGCCTGCAAATATCAACAAAACTTG
>VZTM01031657.1:57287-192822 GCA_013400555.1 Jacana jacana
ATAGTCTGGGGTGATTAACATTCAACTGCAGTAACTGCTACAAGTAGAATCTTTTCTTTTGTTCCAAAGTCTGAAGGCTGTAGTCATAAAAGTGTCTGTTCAGCAATTATTGACACTGGATTTGGTTCCTCCTGATTTTTCACGGGGTTGTCCACACAGTTTTCAAAACAGTGCAATTCATACATTGATTTTCAATATCTAGTTTATAAAACATTGGAGGAGGTTGAAATGAGCATTAATGAGCCTATTTGTGGTCATCATTGAGTATGTCTGAGTCCTCAGTGAAAATATCAGGCTACTGCAGTCTTAGTCCTTTGTAAGTGTCTGCACCATCAAGTTTCTGTGCTCCTCTCTATCAGAACAAGGGCACCCAGGAGGGCAGAGCAAGTTTTACTGTGCCTCAAAGCCTTGATATCTTGAGCTACCCTCCATGATAAGAGGGAGGAAAGGATGAAATCTGCCTCTGCCTGGCTTAGTTGAGGAAGACAAGCTACCACAGTTCCACAAGACCCATTTTCTAGACTAGGTGGTCAGGTCCACAGCCATAGGTCACTACATAGGTTAGGTGGCACTGTAATTATTTCAGCGTACGTATGGAAGGAGTGATGGATCTGTAACTCCTCCAAGGGCATCTTGTGTTTCAGTAGGCCAGGGTGAACTACCTCTGTCACTGGTAGATCAATGCACCGTGCTGGAAAGGCACTAGGATAGGAAAGGGCTGCAGTGAAAGAACAAGTCTGGTTCTGTTTGTCCAGTTGTCTGCAGGCATTTTAAGCATGGAGCACCTCCAGGAATGAACCCTAAATCAGCAGGTTACTGCTTGGCTGGTTCTGCCGTATGCAATTAACTCTTTGCTGGAATTCCTCTGCATCTCTTTCACCCTGCCTAGAAAAAGTATACACAGTTAATTTATTACCACACCTGCTGTCCCCAAGGTGTGTTTCAGAATGACCTCTCTTTGACTCTGTGATTACCATTCCCTCCCATCACCACTTGAATAATATCCCCTTCCTGCATTTTTCCCATCTGAATTTCAAGGGGCTGGGGAAGCAGAGTTTAATTACAGTTTCATTGGCTTTATTATGTTATGGCACTCAACCCCAGGGCTTGGCTATAAGGGGAGCTTTATAATAAGTTATAATGATCCATCTTTTCTTATGTACTGTGCATTTTAAGCCTCCCTCACTGGTTATTTTTTATTTCAGTTTGGTATATGAATTATTTACTTCTCCCAAGCTCTAGCATGTATGAAGAACTGCTATGAAGCAATTAAGATCTAGACTTTCTTCCACTGAAGACAAAAACCCAGCCCCTGGCAATTTCAGTGGAAGCTGTACTAACCTGTTGGGTCGTTTAAATGGAAATTACTTCATTACCATGATGACGTACCATGGTATTTACACGGTTGGCTTTCAAGAGCCATGTAGACACACAAGTAACATCCTGGTGCAACTCCTAAAATCAATTCCTGCCACTGCAGGGTCTTGTAGCATTGCTGGAACCTTGCCTTTTCCAGTTCTCTCTGTGGTCCACCAAATTCTAGCTTAGCTATAGTCTGGGGTCTGAGAGAAGGCATGGGTATGATATTTATGATCTGAGTATAGAAACTACATGCACTGAAGCTCTACTTTGGCTTTAAGCCTGGAGTAGGTATGACAGATAATTTCTCAGGACTGGCATAGACAGCACTCTTCCTGGAAGCAGTCACTAGGAAGGGTCCTAGTGGAAGCTCTGCCAAAAAAGGGAGTGAGTGCCAGAAGGGACATTTATGCATCTCCTGGAAGACATCTGAATCTAAGGGAACAGATTCCAATCTCCTAGGCAAAGGATCCCCCCCAAAAAATAACCCTCTGCAAAGCTCATCTCAGAAGCTCACTTCCTTTCAGCAGCAGCTGTCTTTGAGGGAGATGGAGATGCTGCCCATGCCATGCTCCTGTATTCTGTTGCTATGGTAATCCTAAAGTTTTTTAGGACAGAGCTTCACAAGTTTCGTTATTTACATTAGGTTGCTCTCTTTGTTTCTTTCCATTCATCTTGTTTATTTCCCACTCTCCCCATTCCCATGGACTGCCTGTACATATCGTTAAATAATTAACACTCCTTTGTATTATACACCTGGGAGATCATTGCAAACATCAGCTGTAAAATGCAATTTGAAAGTACAGAAATTCCTCTCTGATTTGAAAGCAACCCTGAGATCATACTTCTCAGTGCATTTACATTTGTATGTCACTTACGGCAAATAATTTTTTAAAATTCATTTGCATTTCAATTTTTGTCATTCTGTTCTTACTTTCTGTATTTCACTCCACATAAAGAATGAAAATAGACTGTGAAACCTATTGGAAGCTAACAAATCTGGCTCTTCTTTTCTTGCAAAATGATGCAGTGTTTGGCTTACAAAATCAGCAAGGGAATAATTCCAATCAAAATTGTTTTCATTGGAATGCTTAAATATGGAAACATTTCTATTGGTTTGAATCTTCATTTTGCAGAACTTAAATTCAGCTCTAACCTGACTTGTTGGTGTACTTTCTGAAAAATCTTTCCGCATATATTTTTCTCCCCAGCCTGCAGAACCCAGAGTTGATTAACCCTTAAACAGAAGTTTGAAATAAAGTTGTTGAGGATTGTCTGGGGACAGTAGGATCCCATAGTTCTTTGGAACCTAGTGATAGGCTTTAATGCATCTACAAAGTAATAATTTCAAGCAAGGAAAACATCCCAAAATATTTGAGAAAACAAGAATTTGGGAAATGCATTGCGAACAAACAAGGCAGCATTATTTTATCCTGGCTAGTTGGAAGTGGAATAAGAATCTTTCAGATTTTTCGTCTCCTCTGGGCTGGATTTAACCTACCTTTCGAAGTTCTTTAAATCTAAAAAAAATGTAGGAGAAAATCCAACATTGGCTCTGTGGACTGATTTCCTTCCATTAGACTTTATTTTTTTGTAGAACAGAAAGCTTAACTTTGTTATTTTCATGTCCAAAAACAACAGAGAATGCTTCCAAATGTAGACATGCGGATTTAGTGTACTTCCACTGAAAACATGTGTAAATCTCCAGCTACCTTTCTTTGCCTGGAGGAAAATTCTTTACTCTTCTTAGCCCTTGAAATCAACTGCAACTACAAAAAAAGAGGGTGATTTCTGACAATTAGGAATTGCTTGTGATGGAAGAAGGTAACCAGGAGGTCATCTCAAAGCAATGAGTTTAATAATTTTTGTGATGCTCTCTCAACTCCACAATGATTCTCAGTTACAGCCCCACAGAAATAGTATATGCTCCTTGTGACATTGAACATATCTCTGCAACACATTGCTTTGAAGGCTTGGTTTTGTTTGGGGGCTTTTTTAAACTTTCCCAGGAGAACTTCCATTGACAGCCCTTGCATTGGAGAAATGTGTCAGGGCTGAGCGTTGGATCTGTGGAACTCACTGTTGTTCTTAATTAGTGTATATCCTTGGAGGATTTGAAGCAATAACACCAGTTCTGCCACTTACATGGAAACAGAGTCTTGTTGTTGTTCAGCAGAGATGAAATCTCTTTTTCTTACTCCCTATCAGTAATTAATCCCAGGGCCTCTCAGGTGAAGAGAAGGTGGAAATTGAAGCGGTTCCCCCGTGACCCTGTTTTGAATGAGCCGGGGATCGTGATTCAACCCTACCGGAGATCAAGCCACAGACTGAGATTTTTCTCTCAAAATTTCTATGCACCCTATTGATCATTACTATGCATGTATATATCCCCATGGTATGGTGTAGCCATTCATATGCTGGACCTGAACCCAGGAAGCTCTGATGGGCTAGACAAGGGGATCTGGTCTCTCATGAGACATGAGTGGGATCAGTTCTATATTGCTGGCCACCTGAAGGCAAAGTGGGAAGACTAATGCCCTCTCCCAAAGTGCAGGAAGAAGGTACCACGCGGCTGGGGTTGGTTGGCATCCACTGAGCTGCTGAGAGGTTTTGGACCCTGACTGTTGGCAGTTATTTCCCTTAAACAAGTGCCCAGTTCAGTGCTCTGTAATGCAGCCCAGAGCTCAGCTCCGAGCCTGAGCTCTGCTGTGAAAACACTGATTGAGAAACAGAAGCAAAGGATGAGGTCCCCGTAGACTTGAAGGAGGTAGCTGTAGAGATGAAGAGGTCATCCAGCGGTGAGACCGCTTGCTTCCAAGGGGAGAAATTGAGCTAAGCTCTTGACCTCCTACAGTCTTCCAGTGTGGAATCAAAGACGGTCTACTTACAATTTAGGTCCCGTGTACAGCGTGGGTGCAATTCTATTTTCCCTGCTTCATGGAAGAGCTGGGAGGATGAAATGGGGAAGTGCTCCCAGAGTGCAGCAGTGACAGCCACGAAAGCATGTAGGCTCTGAAGTTCTGGATGGGGCACAAGTCTGGATTTTCTGTGAATCTGGGGAGAGCTGTCTGCCAGGCCAATGTTTACCAGAGGAGAGGAACGGGCAGGCAGAACGATGACTTTTTACATTCCCACTGCAACTTCAGAAAATAATATTAATAATAACCATTCACTGCACTGTTACACCCAAATAAACAATGCAAAGCTCAGCTAAATGTCAGATCTCCACTGTCATGAAAGAAATTGTGCAATGCTGACAGTCAGAAACAAACCGTTTAGGGGAATGAGGAAGATTATAATGAGAAATGTCATGGAGACCAAAATAGCTGGTCGCCTCACAATTTCACCCTTCAGAAACTTTTCTTACAGGATAGAACTGGGGATGGAAGTGAGTGAAGGAAGGTTATGAATTGTGTGATAGAAAGTCCTTGTTAGAGAAAGCTCTATATAAATATAAATCTTGCAGAGAGGTTTTTTTGCTCAACATCAGCAAAAAAGCAGCACTGTGAAGAATGTCACAAGGAATGATGCCATAACTGGGGAGAAAATCAGAGTTTAATTGTTTGTTTATTTGTACTAGAATGAACAGCGTGCACATTTTCCATCAAGTTTGTACTTGGATCTGAGACCTTGTCAAGTGTGTTCAACCTTATGAAATCCTTCAGTAGGCATAGATACAGTTGGAGGACACAGTTTCTAAAACAGCCAACTGCCACAAACAGCAAACATCCCCAGTTGAAAAGCATCCATGGCCTAATTGCTTTCCTTGATTATGCCAAGATAGCATAGCCAGCATAGGATGGAATAAATGGAGGGGGAACATGGTGGCTGCAAGGAGAAATTGGTAGTATTTTTCCTTGCTTTAGACACTAACCTCAAAACACGCAAAGAAGGAGGAGCAGAGAAGAGGATGGAGCATGTTCTTCAACCATACTGGAGTGCCCCTCATCCAACCCAGTTTACACCTTAGATAGGCCCACTCCCAGCTTAGACCTGAGTTTCTTCACCACATAGATCCACATTGCTCATTCTGCCCAGGGCTGCTAGGCAGTTTAGAGCAACCTCCACCATGGCAACTTAGATGGCAAGCAGTCACAGATGTTAGCATTCAGCCTTCCAGCCTCATTAGAGCCTCATTAGGTGAGAGTTTAAGGGGAGGTTGTTGAAAAATCAGCATGCAGGGGGAGAAAAGGAGTCATAACATGGAAGGCTGTGAGTTATATTTGCCCAGCAGCTGCCTTTCATCAGCTGTTCTGCAGGAATGTGCACTAACTCAAGAGGGAGCAGCCAGGGTGGTCACACTGAGGATGTAAAAGGACATGGTTGAAGCATGGTTGAGCAGCCAGGCCCCACACCCTGACATCTCAGGGGCTTCCTGGCACTGCGTGCAACACTACTGAGGGTTTTCTCAGGAGATTAGCAGCTTTCCCTTTCTTAAATAATTTACACAAAAGCATCTTCCATCCCTAAGTCTGGTTATTTTTAGGCAGAGAAAAATACACATGCTTATCTATATAAATAATCAGAACCATATGGCCTGAGCATTCCAAACAGATCAGTTAAACCAGCTTTGAGAGAGGGACTTCATGTGTGTGTGTGTCTGTAAGTATGCTTAGCACTGATGAACTGTGGACTAGCCCAGTGCCCTCAGAGACCTGAGTACTGGATTTATCCACCAGACTCACAGCAGGCTTTACAGCCAAAGAGGATTCCTACAGCACTGTTGCAAAGGTGCATCAGGCTCTGTAAAGGAGACAGGTCATATTCTGTGGCATATTCATGCATGGCTGTGTTTTATGCCTAAGCCAACATGGGCAGAAAGTGACAAGACCAGTATAGAAATGAAGGCAAATGCAGTTTGTCTTGAAGCTGTTAAAAATTCTGAGGCAGTCCAGGCCATCAAGGTGTACGGAGGGTTGAGGAATTTGATACATGAAGAAAGGCTGAAGGAACTGGGCTTGTTCAGCCTTGAGAAGGAAAGGCTAGGGGGATCTAAACACAGTCTTCCAATACCTAAAGGCAGTTATGGAGAACATGAAGGTACTTTCTTCACAAGGATGCACAGTGACAGGACAAGAGGCAATGGGCACAACTGGCTTCAAGAGAAATTCCACCTGGTTATTAAAAATGTGCTTTACTGAGAGAACAATTAACCTTGTAGGAGGTTGCCCAAAGAAGGAGTGGAGTCTTCCACACTGAAAATATTCAAGGATTGGCTTGGCAAGGCCCTGAATAGCCTAATCTAAGACCTTTGTCAATGGAAGGCTGGATCAGATGATCTCCAGAGGTCTCTTACAGCCTCAACTTTTTTTGTGATCTGTGATTTAGTGCTCTTCATGTAGGCCAGCTCTTCAAGTGCAGCAATTGAAAAAATTAAATCCCCTAAATCCATCAACTGGGCTCAGATGGTGAAGTAAGGCTTATAGTCTGTTTTCTCACACTCTGAGTTCTGCAGGCCTGAAGGATTTGACAGTCTTCAGGACTGTCAAAAAGGAATGACTTTCCATAATTAAGGCAGGTGCACAAAGAGTGACTCAGATTGGTTTATTTTTTACCAAGTTTTGCCACAGAGCTGGTCCTGAGGCCCCAGCTGTCAGTGAGTCCCGATGTAGAAGACCCTGTACCCCAAAACAGATTGACCATTTCAGTATCAAAAGCAAAAAGATAACCAAGATCTGTCCCCATGTTTCTACAGAAGACAGTGTTCCTTTTGCTGCAAACACTCAGCAACTTCCATAATTAATCTGTTGGCTTCCACTCCCATTCTTCCACATGGCAGGTCTGTGCAAAGCTCTGGGATATAAAGCTCCATGTAGCCAGCAGGAATCGTGCAGAAACCTGCACATGGGAGCTGAACAGACAAACATATACCCCAGGAGAGCTTGTTTATTTTTAGGGCTGAAGAACCCACTAAAAATCTGTTGAATAAAATAAAGACAGAATCCTGTGGTGACAGCTAGTGCTGTAAGTAAGAAGATAGATGCATATATGTGCCGACTAGATTAGTTGAGAGATCACTGCCAAAATCAGTTGGCATATAATTTTCAGGTCATAAAACTGTTTTTAATAGTAGGGCAGAAGCAGGCGAACATTGCTTCTCTGTTTACTTGTTTGTTTTAATTCCTAATCCCAGGAAGTAGTCACTTTGAGCATTTCACACTGTATATGTGCAGTCAGGGAGTCTAAAAATGAAAATACTCCACTGGGAAGTGAATGAAGGTCTTTGTGCTGCTCAGCCTCCAACTCTCCTTGACCAGCTGAGATTTTCTCTCATGCAGGGATCTCTTTGATGGATGGTATAATGGGGCTCAGAGGGGTATGAATCCCCCAGAGCTTATGAAGGTCATGCAGAGGGTATGAAAGGCCATGCTGAAGCAGACTCCAGCAACTCTCAGTCAACAGCCACTCTGGCACCATTCCCAGCCAGCATAGGTTATTGCAGTCCCCAGAGTATTTCTAGCTCTTGATGGGGGTAGGAGTATAAAAGGAGAGGAGAGAGAGAGTGAGTAGGCTGCAGCATCTGTAACTCCCTCAGCAAAAAGCAAAGTCCCAACCTTCCCTTTATAGACACACATACATACATACACACACACACACACACACACACACACAGAGTCATCCTTGGCCTCACATGGCCAGGAGCAACTGAGCCCTGAATGAGAGGGGCTTCCAGTCAGGACAAGCCAGGAAAGCTGATCTGCAATGGCTGTCAGGTCCCCAGACTCAATAGAAGAGTATTGATTTGTGCTTACATTGGGGGCTATAAAGCCAATCAAAGTGGGGTGACCAGCAGTGGTGGGATGCCCCTGGAGTAGTCCTCTTAGAGATCAGAAGGATTTCAGAAACCTGGTCACTGCTGCCAGCAAGGGCCAGTGGTATATTTATAGACACCAAAAGTTAACGGATGACCAGACATCAGTATTACTAGTGCAGCTGTACAAAGCAGCAAAACAGATAAACAAGAGTAGGTGGCTCATCACTATGTTTCCCTTCACCTCATGGTAAATTAGACACAGAACAATTCTTTTCCCTGGCTCTCCTCTGCTCTTTTCATTTCCATCGACATGATTGCAAACTCCAGTCCTTTTGACCTGTACTGAAGGAGAGAGAAAATCAAACACACACATCCCTTAAATTCATGGCTTTAAAGTTATTTACCCGTGTTATCTCTATCCAACCAGAGTACTGTAGGCCCTTTCCATCATGGAAATATTTGTCACTGCTTTGGCTTCAGCTGCTTGCTTTTTGTTGGTACTTTAAAAGGCCTGTTTTTCCTTCTAAACAGGTGCTTAGTTTTAAATCAGTGTTTAGCCCCATTACTCATCTAAGTATTCATTATTTCTCAGTTCACTGATATTTATTCATCCACATTTGATCAAACTGATTTCTTCTTCATCTGCTCCTCACAGCTTCCACGCTTTGACTCTGGTCCCTGGTGTACCCAGCTGCTTGTCTGCCGATAAAATTTCTCTATAGGCATTTTATTTTTTGCTTCATGCGTAGTTAGGAGCAGGAGATGAATCCTCCTTTTGAGTGATCGCTTTAATATTCATCCCTTTTTGTACTTTTTCGTGTGCATTACTTGTTTTTTGTACACGTGGGATTTGTGTCAGGAGGTGCTAATTTCTTCCTCTGACGTGGGTGTTGTAATTGACAGGCGTTAATAAGGTTTGATCTATGACTTTTATTTTATTCAACTTAAGGATTTTTCTTCTCACTTTACTTGTCTCTTTAACACCTTTGATAGATGGTATATAACAGCATATCAAGACATATTAGAGAGGTATCATTGATATTTGTATGTTTAGGTTATACTCCACTCACTCTCACTGTGAACTAATCTTTTGACTAAAGACCTTTTTATTTTATACTCATGCTTTCATATTTCTGCCTTGACTTCCAAGGAAAATGCATCTAGTCCTTCCCGAGGGAGCCTTGGAAATGGCAGGAAAAAATAGAGTTGCAAAGAAAACAATGTGACAAAGACATATCCCCATGTGTGTTTCACCTTTGCTCTCCCCAGAAAAATTAGATTTTATTTTTATTGAGACTGAGGTTTTTCAGTAGTTAGTAACAGGGATATCTTTCCCAAAAATCTTCCCTCAGGTTGAGGCTTAGGCCTGGCAGCAATGACTCAACTGCTACAAATTTCTAATGAAACAAGCCAACAATTAACGTGGTTTGGAGTCTTTGCAGAAAATGATGGACAGAAAGTGACTTTGCACTTGCCTTTGGGAGCCCCACAGACTTCAGCCTTTCCTGCATTTGATGTATTATCCACATGTCATTGCAGGGTGCAACTACAGTGAGTTTTCAGCTGCAGGAGTGGTGCATTTTTCTGCACCTTGTTCTTGCAGTGGAAAGTGATGTTTCTTTTGGAAGGGGCAGCATGGTCTTATTGAGAAATGAGTGCTAATAGTGGTAACTTAGATCCTGTTCCCATCTCCATAAGCCACTTTTTCTGCTTGCTCACTTTTTATATTAAATTCTGGTTTGGCTAGTGTCAGGGCCTCAGTGTAAATTTCTGCAGCTGAACTGTTTAGACTCTGTGTGTAGTCAACAGAGAGAAATGGAATTTTCCAAGGGACAGTTCATCACATCTGGGAATAGGTGTCAAAGCTGGAAAGTCAACCTGTCAAGCCACAAGGACTAACCCAGCTGTTGACCTCTGTGTGGTGTAAGACAAGTGCCACATCCAAATTCAGTGGACGTGAACCCCAACCTTGCCATCTCTTCAATGACCTTTTGCAATGCTTTTTATCTTCCCGTATATTTCATAGGTACAGAAGAGCACAAGGGTCTTCTCAGGCTCACAGCTGTCTGCAGACATGCTACTCTGGGTTTACGTCATTTGCTTACTGCTGAATGTTGAGCCAAATTTAAACATAATTGCAAAGTTTTGGAAAAAACATTTTAAAATCTCTATTCTACCACCACCTCCTAAATCCTATTTGTTTCTGTGGTAAAGTTCCTATACAGGAGTTGAGTTGCTCTGTGTTTATCATGTTTGAGCAGAAATAGCCTGTATTATCTACTTTAACTTCTGCATTTTGGTATGGCCTTGAAAACTTCCAAAAGCAGGAGAAACCTGTCTATCATCAAAGTCCACCAGCATAAGGCCTTTCTCGATGGCCAAACCATGTTTCTGCAGCCTCTGGCATCTGAGGTACACTGGACACTTGCTGTTTGCCAGTACCAATGTAAATCTCCTCTCATTATTCTCCTACAAAGCAACAGGTCATTAAGGTAATAACAGTAATTTAAAACTATAATTATCCCACCAGCAGGGAGAGAGAAAAAACTGTGGAAGTGACATTATTTTCTTGCTTGGTGGGGTGTCCTAACGCTACAGAATATGCCACCCTGAAGAGAAGAATCCCATTTCAAGTGAATAGGAGACTGCATCACAAGAAGTCACATTAACAGCCATAGCAGAGAGGTCAATCAATTTGCATTGATCCAAGATACCAGCTGGAAACAACAGGGGATCTTTCTACTGTACCACGTCCTGCCATGCCATTGCTTGTCTTCCATATGCTGAGAATAAATAGAAAACATTAGCCTCCAAATGCTCTACAGCCAACAAATGTAACACAAGATTTTTATTTTTATTTATTTTTATTTTTAGAATAATTATTTATATGTAATTTTTAGTTGGTGAAATGGGAGAGAGGAGGAAGGAAATTCACCTGTATTTCCATATCTCGTGATTTCTTGATGAATTTGTTAGACCTGCTTTGAGTTAGTCATGCATTTTGCTGTCAATGGGGAAGTTTCCTCAGATTTTCATGGGGTTAAATACACATTTTGATTGACTTCTGAAAATTCCTCACTGTGGCTGTGCACCGAGGGGATAAACAATCTGCAGTCAAAGAAAATAAGACTCTTGAGGACTCAGTTCTCTGCTGTCCCGTACTAAATGTGGCCATTCACAGCTGTGCTCAGCAGATGTACAACTCACAACAGGAGTAAGCATCCACTTTGCAGTCATGTAAGTGAACCTGCAGGGTGCCAGACATCAAGGAGTCCAGCCTTTGTAGTGGAGAGACTACAGATTAGGGAAGAAAATGGGCTTTCTGCATGTATGTATTTTAAGTAGCTCTGTGTTTATTATATGTGCATAAACAGATAGAAAATAAGCATTTCAAGCTACCCGTGCCTCACCCCTTTGAAGCTATCACATCTGAGTCATCAAGAAACTTGTTAAGAGCTCCTTGACACAAACGTTAACATGAACACGAAGAGATGTTGTTTTCCACTTCCAACATGTGAAAGAGGTTTAATCTCTTATGGTCAGTTGGGAGGTAATCAACAGAAACAGTGTTGCCTGTGATGCCTATCATCTCATTCCAAAGTACACATCTCAGGTAACTGAAATTAATCATGCCCAATCACTAGTTATGTAAAGATATTAGAACTTAACATTAGGATGACTTTCACTGTTGAGATTTACATCTGAGAAAGAAATGATCTCTGAAGAAAACAAGAAAATATCCTCAGAGATTTACTATTTCTGTCCTACCAAAAGCAAACATAATTTGGTTTGCCTTTTACAGACAGGCTAGAAAACAGAATCATTTTAGAGACCAGAACTCTTGAAGTCAGTATAAAGGACTCCTGTGGACATTGGTGGGTTTTGAATCGAGCCTACAAGAAGCTGAAAAAGATCTCCATGTGAAATACCTACTTAAAGTAGTAGCTATGTCAGTCTTCTCCCCCAGGGATTTGCTGATTGCCTCCAGCCAATAAGCTCCTCATAAAGCTGCTTTTCCCCTTTTCACACCTGCATTTGTTCCCAACCTGTTGCTGGACTTTCTCAGCTGTGTGGGCAGCACTGTCTCCGAAGCTGTGGTGATCCAAACCCACTTTCACAGAAACATGTTAGACTTTTTTTTTAAAACCAGTTGTATGTTGTTGGTACAGTTCATCATAAGGGATTGTGCTGAAACACGTCAAGGTTTTTGTGAGAGCGAGAGCAAAAAGGGGCAGATATACCTTCAGTTGTCATTGCTGCCAGTGCTTCATCTTGGACAACTAAAGCCCAAGGGTTTTGATCATGAAGTGGGAGTCTCATATGTTTAATGGTCTGATCATCCCTGCTCAGAGTGCTCTTCTGTACTACAAAAGAGAGATTCCCAGAAAATTTTTCCCTCTGATATAGCTGCCTTTTTTCCAAATATCGAATAATAAAAAATGCTCTGGTGTTCCACAGTAATGTGAACCACTTGATTCAATATTTAGCAACTTAAACAGGTGCCAAGCAGTAGAGCTATTTGGGTATTTTCCAGAAACATAATTTATCATTGGAAAATGCCAGTTTGTTGAAATGGAGACTTTTCTTGGGAATATGCCAATTTTGATGAAATTTTCATGAGAAAGGTTTCCATGGTAGGATAGGATTTCTTGTTAAAATGCCATAGAGAAAAAGAGATGCTTCTCCCTACCTTAGGAAAGCCAATAGTCTATTGTTAGAGCACCTGCTGAGGTCAGGACATCCAGCCCCAAAGCCATACCTAGATCACAGCTTTGGACCTGGCTGCCTGGTTACCTGGTTGACTAGCTCAGCAGCCCATTTGCTGCTCTCAGTTCACTGTTTCAACATCTCATTCAGTTTTATGCAGAAAGGTATTCTGCATTTTCTCAACAATTATTGTTGTAGGAATTTGAACCTTAGTCCAAACAACGAGGCTTGATACTCAGCCAAGCTCTTTCTCCTTTTCAGGCCAAATATTATTTATTCATTAGAAACGTAGTCATTGGAATGAATCACTCTTCCTCACTTAGCCTTAGTGTATGCCCCTAAGTCTCAGTAGTTGTGTAAGTGTGGTCTTTGCATTTATATCCAAGTCTAGTTTGCCCTCCATTCTCAGAACAACCTTGTGGGTAGCTTGCAGCTTAACTGTTGAAGAAAAAGTTCTGAGCAACACCATGCAAGCCAAAAAGTTGCCTGTGTGGTCCCATATGCTCTGATGGGCACATCCCAGCTACACCTTAACCCAGCAGAGGACTTTAGTGCAAGTTTGGTGAGCGGGTCTGGGCTAGGCTGCAGGCTAAGCACCATCTCAATAAAGACAGCGAATGCAGGTATTGGCCTCAAGAGGAGTTAAGGACACGGAGCAGTGTGGAAGATGCCTGTTAGGGTCGTCTGCATCCACATACTTAAATGGGCTAGATGAAAGCAGAAGTCTTATTTATTTGAATTCAGTGAGGGGTGCTGGATATCAGCTTTTGGTTTTGGCATGTCTCTGATGTCTCCAGCTGAGTGAACTTCTGACTTCTTTTACCAGTGAATTTCCATAGTTTTATGTCCTTAAGGTCATCTGAGAAGACAAAACCAGCAGATCCTTTTTTGGTTTTGGTTTTGGTTTTTTTTAACCAAGAAGCATTTCATTATACCTACAGCTCGTGAAGTAATCTCACTGTGGATAATAATCATTGAGATTTTTTTTAAGTTTTCTCCATGGATTAAGCATTATTTGCAAGCACGTAACCCATCAGGGATCTCTGTGGTACAGTGGTGAACAGCAGCACAAACAGGATTTTTTTACCATGATCCAAACAGGCTCTGTTTTCTTCTCTACACACTCAGTGCTTTGGCTTGTGTAGGAAAGGGTAGATAGGAAGTTTAGAGGAGCAGAAACTTTTTTATTCTATATACCACTGCCTAGTGCATTGAATTGAGGCAGAAAAAGTGTATTTATATACTCAGCTATGGGGAGGGGCACGTTCTCACTGTTGCTTAGTCAGACAGAGTAGGTTTAGCAAGGCAGGAAGGAAAGGCTGCAACAGCTGTTTCACCATTAGATTGGTTCACCAGTCTAATTTCCAGTTACACCACTCGACATCCCCCCAGTCATGAGATGACAGTGTAAGAAAGAAGCTGTATGGTGGCTGCCTGTGCCTCGTAGCAGCAAGCACCTAATTCCTGAGAGTTGAGATGTGGCCAGAGCTTTGGGGTTTGGTTAGGCAGAGTGGAAGTTGTGGGAGCAAAGGGTAGTGGTAATGGTGAAGGAAGGGACAGAAAATAACCAAAGAGAAAGCCTTTGTAGGAAAACTTCTACATTTTCTTTGCTAAGGGCTACCAGAGACATCCACCATGGCCCTGCAGGGAAAGGCAAACCAAAATCCTGGTCACTACCACTGCTGATTCTTACTTTCACAGTGCCACCAGTACGCTGGTCTTTCCTTAAAGGGTGAACTATAGGTTGTATACATGGTGCAAGTGACACCTAGATGGCATTTGGCAATTTTGAAATCTCAAACACACACACTCCTCTCCCCTTTATACACCTAGGCAAACGCACATTTCCCTCTAATGTGACAAAGGGGTCATCGTGAGAGTAATAGACTATTGATTTTTTCCCACTGGTAGATTTAATGGAGGACAGACAGATGGAGCTTTGAAAATGAAAAGAGTAACATTGTCAGAACAAACAGATGATAAAGAGGATTTATCTTGCAAACAGCTCAGTTAAGTTATTAGTTTGGGGCAATCTATGGACCATAAGATGAACATCTATCCCCAACTTGCCATTCATTTCTGGGCAATCTGTCCTGAAATAAAGATTGACTGCAACTCCACCAACATGATGGATGGTTTCTGCAGTATAAGCATCTTAAATATTTATGGTTTTGATCATGATGGTATATTCCCATGCTTTATTACATTTACATAGACTTGTAAACTTCTAATAAACAAAGAGAAAGATTAAAATCTCAGTCCTAGAGAAATCTAGACATTTGTAACTTTCTTTAGTCATTTGGGAAGGAGCATGACAAGAGTCTCAAAGGACTGGGCTTCCTTTGCATAGCTTACAGATAATGTCATATTAACAACAAAAAGATCTTTGGCTCTAGTTTAGCAGAGCATGCAATGCATTTCAATCCTGATTAACAAAGCACCTAAGAACAAACCTAAGTTGCACTTTTAACAGGATTTAAATATGTCCTCAAGTCCCTCACTGGCCAAGGAGCTGAGGTAGGTAAGCAGCTGCAAGACACTGTTAGCTTCCACATCATGCCTGACCCATGCATCCCTCTGCCATCTGTCTTGGACACAAAATGCAAACAAAAGCATTTTCACCTCTCCCCTGCAGACTGCAGCTACACCTGGAGTCCGAGGATCTCACCTGGGAACATGATGGCTCAGCAGAAGGGCAACAGCCACAGATTATTGTCACGGAGGTACAAATCTCCATGTACTGTTTTTCTTCAGAAAACTTGGTTTCTCTTTCTCCCTTTATCTGTGAAGTCATAAACAAAGGGAAAAATGTTTGTTTAGATGAGGTTATTGAGATGTAGCCCAAGTGTTTGGAGTGAAGGCAGTATAGTATTTAAATTGTGGTTAATCACTTTGCACATTGGAATAGAGCTGGAAGTTCATTGCAGGCATTTCTGAGGTGGTCATAACAATCTCTTACTTGGGTCCAAATCAATTGCTTCCTTCAAATCATAAAAGGATCTTAAATATATATAGATGAGAGGACATCAGTAAATTTTTATTTATTCATGAGCCTCTCTCTCTCCTAATTGCTGCATTTGCAAGTGAAACAGAAAATGCAATGCAGTCCTGCTTTCCCTGAGTTACTTCTTCATTGTAGCAAGATCCAATGAAATAATTAATTGCTGCAAAGACTGTACAATTAAATGAGTGGCTATTATCTCACAGATATGAAAATAAATCAGGATTAATTTCACTGCATTCAAACATGGCTATAAAATTTACAGGTGTGGCTTCAGTACCACATCTTATATTCAGTTCTTTCAATTTCTATGCTAGGAAGCTCTAAATTTTCAAATTAGTTCATCTGGCAGAATGTAGAAATTCCACCAGAGATCCCAGCAGCAATTACAAAATCCACAAGTCCTGAGCTATGAAAAAAATTGTAGATACTACTAAGTTTTTAAGAAGTTCTCAGAGGCCCAAGTATTTACTCTAGATTGCATCAAAATCCATCAGCCTCCTGGGTAAATAGCTGTAGATTTTAGAGAGGAGCAAAGTAAATATTACATATAAAAAAAAAAATATATATCAAATATATATATAGTCAATATATATAACATTATATACTTATAATACATATTATATTTATTGTGGCATATATCTATATACAAATAATATATATTAATATATGTGTATATATTGCCAACCAGCTTATATATATATATATATATATANAACCTTTCCTTTTTCATAGTCCTGCCTCAAAAATTCTTGCTTTGATTCAGCTCGATGTTCCTGGAGAACAAACGTATTTCTCACAGGGCACCATGCACCAGAGAGCAGAGCAGAAACAGAGGAGTTCCAGGAAACATTTCTTAGCCAGAGATGACTGGGAGTTCTGCATTTTTGACTAGTTTTTGTCATTGCTGTAAAAAAAAACCACCAACAACAACAAAAAAAAGCCCCTTCAAAACATAAACTTAACAAGGAAACCAATTGACTTTGGGGCCTTTACATGGGCAAAACTGGAAGAAAAGCATTCACTGTGATGGTCCAAGGCCAAGTAGCCTGGGCAACAATGTGGATTAAAGGTGAAAAGCAGTAGATTCAGTCTTTCCTAACTTGGGACATCAAAACTAAACCTTGGTTCTCCAACATTTACCTTCTTTGCTATTTTCGGCAGTTAATTTTCTAAAATAAAAATACTATCTATACCTGTATACGCAGCAAACAGGAGCAACAGGAGTCAGATCTGGACTGGGCCTCCTGACCTGCGTTATTTTATTAAAAATCATGCCCTTGCGCATTTATTTCTACGTGTTGTCAACCAGGTTTCCAGACACTGACCATGTTGTTTGTGCATGATGTGTTCAACAGAGGGACTCTGCCTGCTGCTGTGGGAGCTGCACTGGAATGGCTGGAGTAGGGACTGGAAACATCCCCCAACCAGACAAGGTTGCAGGTGCCATCTCATCATAAGGACTGACTGCAAGGAAAAACTAAGGATGGTACTTCTCTGATTCAAAGATAGAGATAAGGATTGGAGTTGAACTTAATGGATCAGTTCTTCTTAAGACAATCTGAGCATGCAGTATTAAGCTGGGTGCTTGCTATGATAGGATCATAGAATCATAGAATGGTTTCAGTTGGAAGAGTCTTAAAGATCATCGAGTTCCAAACCCCTCTGCCATAAGCATGGACACCTCACACTAGCCCAGGTTTCTCAAAACCCCATCCAGCCTGGACTTGAACACTTCCAGGGGTAGAGTATCTCTGAGCAACCTGTCCCAGTGCCTCACCACCCTCACAGTAAAGAATTTTTTCCTAATATCTACTCTAATTCTACCCTCTTTCAGCCAAATCCTTTACCCTTCATCCTATCAGTACATTTCCTGGTAAAGAGTCCCTCCCCATCTTTCCTGTAGCCTCCTAGGATTACTTGATAGTTCCTATGTATTTAAAAGCCTAAAAGCCAGCTTGTGCCTGATTTTCTTTCCCTAGACACAGACTGTAGAACGTTTTATCTTCGCAGTAAAAACTTACGCAGTCTTTCTTTACTGACCTCCAAACACAGCCCATGTCAGGCCAAAAAACTTTCATTGTGAATATTTTGGCAGATAACTCCTAACCTTGGCCTCACAATGCAGCAGGGCAAGCGTCGGTGAGAGCGGATGTGAGGACAGGCGCTGTTATCCTTGGATTCACCACTTACTTCTGCTGCAGCTTTTGAAACCTACCATGATTCTGTTTTCCAGTCCCCAGCCTTCAGCTGCTTTACACAGTCCAGTGTCAGCTCACAGTCACACAGTGGCTTCAGCTCCCAGATCCAAATTTAAGCTAGTTTCTATTATCTGACTATAGCAAACCTGTGGGTTTTGGCTCAATACGGGATTGCAGAATGTGACACAGAGAATTAAACCTCGCCAAGGAGGATTTCAGTTTGTTTTCACTCCTAAAAAGAAGCTGTAATCCATTGAAAGAATTACCGAGGTATTTTGGAATCAAGCTAGCTCATTTCTGAAGTTCACACCGAGGTAATGTGTTATTAACCTCAATTGTTCTGCTTTAATCTTCTCTGTCCATGTGAACAAAGTTGGACTTTGGCTCTTGCTTAATTAAGAAAATATTCATCTACCATGCTGACAAAGCTTAGAAGTGAAGGGAGCCGTGTGAAGGAGAGGACAGCAAAGGGCATGCCACTGCTATATTCTGCTGCGACAAAACACAGGATACACACTATTTTCCAGATCATTTAATACTGGGGGTTCATATATCATGGACTTACTCAAGTGAGCGAAGGTTGCATCTCTCACCAAGACTGTCTGACCACTTTAGCCCTTGGTGCGCTGGGTGCTTGCCCCACCCTGAGGTGCTCCTGCTTTGTGAAGTAGGGAAGCAGACCATAAGGAGGAGACACTGCTTAGCTCCACCCTCTTTCAGAGGCAAACCTACAGGGCAGCCTTGAGGCCACCAAAGTGCCACCTGCTGATCCCCAGCTTTAGACAAAGCACCAGGGACCATGACAAACTAATAGTGACTGGGGCTAAAGAAGTCCTCCAGAAGCCACCAGCTGGCACTTTTCATCAATAGGCATAATCCAGGCTTATTGGTCAATGCCTTCTGAGCTGATTTTTTGCCATGGAAAATGGGGCGGCCTGCTCCGCTGTACTGATAAGCAGGAGTAAACAGGAGCCTGGGAGTGAAGCTAATGAGAAATTCCAGTTATCACTGAGACACATAATGTGCTTAGTGAAGAAATGGTGTGTTTCATGGCTTGTAGTATGCCCCAGGTCAGACTAGAGGATCTTAAATACCTTCCCATCCAGGAAAACCAGATTATTATTATGCTATTTCTTTTTTAAAAATTAGTTAATTACTTGTCCTAAAAATATCAGAGCAAGTGTCTGTCAACAGACACTGTCAACAATTTGGAAATACCTTCACCAATTTCCTATCCCTCCTCACAACAGAAAGGAAAGGGTAGTTAGGGCAGATGCCAAGAGGAAAACATCTGGCATAACACCTGGCAGGGCTACACGGTGGGCATGCGGGTGGCTATATCTTCCTGAAGGGGGCCTCAGCTCTCAAAAAACTGGGAAACTCAGTTTCTCAGGACTGTGCAAGAGTAGCCTGAGAGTAACAGTGCTATGCAGCCTATGTAGAGTCTTCAAAGAGCTGCTCACATCTCATCTCTCTGTCCTCTTGGCAAGGAGATCCAGATGCTGATTTCATTGAAGTCAGCAGATTTCACACTGCTTTCTCTATTTCCTGTGAAGTGCAGCTTCTGTCTTTGTCTTTCCCTTTCTCTAATTAATTCCACATCATCCTACTGCCCCTTTTGGCGTTTCTGATTTTTAACTTTCTGAGATTTATGTGTTTTTCGATGATAATCCTTAAAGCTAAAGTATATAGCTATCGCTATCAATTTAATCCGTTTTTCTGCCTCTTTTCCTTTTCATCTGTGTAATGTGATTCTCTCCCTCCTTTTTTTTTTCTGCAGGCTGCCAATGCTAAAACAAAGCTAGTCTTATTACTCTGGTCATACATTTTTAATGAATTTTTGTTTCATGCTTGCTATTCCATTTTTGTGAATAGATTTCTATCTTTCTCTCATGGATTATTATTTATAAACCTTTCTCACAGGTCTCCCTGCTGAGCCTCTTTGACAATATGTCTCAGAGAAGTAGAAGGATGACAGTAGAAAGACATTAGCCAGCTAGAGAGACCCCGGTTCTAGCACACAAATTGGCTGTTTTCACTGGGGTTGATGGCGCCCAAGCGCTCGATACTGCATCTTCACTCAGGCTCAGCATGGCATGAAACAGAGCTCCACATTTTCTTACTGAAGGTAGCTCAGGTACAACCAGCTCAGAAGAGTATCAGAGTGGTGTGTGCCTCTGTACCCACCGCACAACTCCACCCCCACGGCATTTGTCTCAGAGCCATTTCCTTGAAGAAATGTCTGTCCACACAAACACCTACTGCAGGATTCTTGGTCCAAATCCCAAGGCTCTCTGGTGTCAAAAAAGAGGGAAAATTCCCATGGTCCTCTCAACCTCCACAGCTGTATACCATCTGGACCATCAGGTGCAAGATCTTTGGATTCTGTCTGTTCTTGCATTTCAGACAAAATAAGTCATAATCTCTACAGGTGGGCAGAAAGTTCCACCTTTCCCTGCTGAAGAAAAAGCTGCTTAAAAATGTGGGGTTTTTTCCTTCTCTCACCACCACTTTTGTGCTTGGATATTCCATTGTATGGAGATCAAATAAACTGACATCCGGATTTGAGATGTAAGAGAACCATTTTTCTTTTTAGCTAAGCCTCTTCAGAAAAATTCAGTTATATCACCTTCATCAGGACCTTT
This sequence comes from Jacana jacana, assembly GCA_013400555.1. NCBI lineage: Eukaryota > Metazoa > Chordata > Aves > Charadriiformes > Jacanidae > Jacana > Jacana jacana. Next base: position 77,955 of record VZTM01031657.1, read on the forward strand.
CTTTGACAGCTGTGGACAAACCCACTGGTCTGTCAGTCCTTTTCATCATTCCAACACAGTACTATATAACCTAATATATCAAGCCACCAAATCCAATTTTAGGGCACCTCATAGACCATGGTTAGCCTAAGCAATAGGTCAGATCCCTGTCTCCAAAGCAGTTCTGTTTTTAAAGTCTATTCAGATGGAAGAACTTCTCCAAAAATTCACATGGAAGGAGCTCAGAAACCAATCCATGGCCTCATGTTTCACCTCCATTGGATACATGGTTCAAAATTCATTGTGAGCACCAAATCCCCCTGCTTTGCCTCAGGAGCCATTTGAAATAACTGGCCTTAAGTGCTACCTATGAGAAAAAAAGAGAAGAGAAAAGGTCTAGGGGTGTTCCGCAATACTATACAAGAAAAATAAGACTTTTCAAATATGCTAATTTGGCTTTTTCTATGTACTTTATTTTGCACCCAATATTTAACTCACAATTTCTTAACTTCAAGTTTAAGCTCTCTAGACTGTCTTCCTGAAATGCAATTATAAAAAATCAAATATCATGAAATACATTCTATGTGGGCAACCTCTTTCTTGTAAGCAGGGCAATAATCATAGAATTACAGAATCATAGAATTGTCTAGGTTGTAAGGGACCTTTAAGATCATCTAGTCCAACCATCAACCTAACTCTGATTAAAAAAAAAAAAAAAGAAGACACATACTCCATCACTAAACCACATCACTAAGCACTATGTCAACCTGTCTTTTGAATACCTCCAGGGATGATGCCTCAGCCACTTCTCTGGGCAGCCTATTCCAATGTTTCATAACCCTTTCAGTGTAAAAACTTTTCCTGATATCAAATCTGAACTTCCCGTGGTGCAACTTGAGGCCATTTTCTCTTAGAAGAAACACATCCTCACAGCATTTTAATTTTTTTATAAAAGAAAACTAGAGTTTCTGGAAAATTCTGCAAGTGCACAGTAAATCTGTCTGCTCTGTTGGCTTCCTGTTCCAAATTCCACAGTGATATGGAAGACTCTGTACACAATAGTGGCTGACATTTGAATAGCTTGCAAGAAGTTTTGCTGTTAGCATCCCAGCCTCAAACACCCGGCAGTATTTCCATTTTCCCAAAAAAATGTTTAGAAGGAAAATAATTCAGAATTGAGTTGTCTGGAATTATTTTTGGCCTGAACTTGAATCACCTTTGGCATTAAACATGCCTTTCATTTTGGCACTTGAACTTTGTTCAAGGAGATGGGGAAGAGCGCAGGCACGGTGCCATGTTTCAGAACAAAATACCCATTTCACATTACATTCCCACCGCCTGTATCTAATTGCATGAGAATATCTGACAGGAAATGGAACAGGATACTCAGCATTCAATGCTTTTAGGAAACAGATAATCGGTAAATTGCTCTTTGCTATAGTTAAAGGAACGATTGTTTTACTGGACTGATCAAAACCAAATTGCACCAGGGATGCCAAAGAAGATTGACAATCTGTACCCTGCTGGATAAAAATGGGATAATTCTTTCTTTTTTTTTTTCTTTTTCTTTTTCTTTTCTTCTTTCTACATTTCTTTGTGTAGTTTGTTGTTCTCTCCTTGCATATGTATGATTGGTAAGGAAAATAGTTTAACTTCGGATGGCGTTAAGATAATTAGCTGTTGTGTACAGTTTTTGCTTATTCCCCAGCCAGGAAAATGTCATCTATGACAAATTATCAGGGTTGGCCCTACATTACAGAAATGATCTGTGTTCCTAATGATCATTTTCCAGCCTTTGAGACAAATAGACGCTTAGCACTTTTGAGCATCCTGAGAGTGATCTATTTGAATGATGGTAATCAAGTGGCTCAAAGACATGAAATTTTTTGTCCTTTTTCAATTTATTTATTTATTTTGCATACTTCCCTGATAAAGAAACAAGGGGAAAGAATCCTTCTAAAATAGAGGCTTTCCAAAGAGACAAAATACTCTTACCCTCCACCTAATGGTAACCAACAAGGATCTTCCTATGAAACTTTCCCTATGGCACGTTTCATCCAGGCCGTGCCAAGCACTCAGTGGATTTATATTCACTTAGAGCAATGTCTAAACGTGCAACACTCAAGGGCACAGTCCTCTCATTTCAGGTTGCAGAATTACTCTTCAGACTGTTTTAGCCACGTTGACCTACATGCCCTTCATCCTCGGTGTCATGGGGGAGGAATGGGGATGCATCTGAAGATTGATGATTCCTCAGCCCCATCTTCCTGCTCTGTGACACTTTTTAAGCCCCGGATCCCAGACTCTGGAGGAGGAAAGATCAAGTAAACTCCAAAACAGAGCAGGTGCTTTGCATAATGCTTGCTGGTTTTCAATTAAGAAATCCTAATTTTAGTGTGGTTGTTGACTCTGCATTGTAATAGAAGGCTTTCTCTTATGTGGGCATGTTCAACCATTGCTCAGCACAGTGGGATCTAAAAGGTTGTGGCTGGGTTTTCACAGGTCTGTGATTGACCTACACTGCTTTCTCATTTCATTAGATATCTATATAGATACCTATCTATAAATTACAGAAACATTTTAAGTGATTTTTGCTATTGTTTTTTCAGGGTACTGAAAAAAGAAGCACATAGGTGGATGGCAACTTTTCTTGTCTTTACACAACATGCTCTGGAAGTAGTATAGATGTTACTGGAGCAAACGTGGTTTGTGTACCCACCATGGTCCTGGCCTAGGAAATGTAGCACTGTTTTCTTGCAGAACTGTCAGAATTTGTCATTTTGCCAGCGTGGTTTTGTTAGTGTTCATCACATTAAAATATAAAGCACCTATTAAAAAGCTAAATTCTAATTGCTTGATGCATCTAGGTAGCAAAATTCAGAGATGAGCCCAGGGGACAATTTGAATACCTTTTGCAGCTCTAAATCATTTCCCTTATAATGAGAAAAGAAAACTGTGAGGAAAAGAGTATGAATATCTAACAAATAAATATGACTTTAAATAAGGCTTGTGAGCAGCAAGATTATATTTTACTTTGTACAGTCCTGCATGAGAGAAATATAAAATATTTATTTTAGAAAGCAGAGGCCCAATTTAGATTAACCCATTTGAAGACTGATGTGCCAGATGACAATTAATTTAATAATACTTTACTGTCTTTGGCATCTCTAACAGTAGGGTAGTGAAGCACCCCATTAAACTTTACAATGCCCCTGCCAGGTGTTGCTATTAGAGACCACTAAAAGGAAGGTGACTTGCCCAATGTAGCACTACATTGGCCATAAACCTCAGAAGTCTGAGGTTTCTAATCTAACTATAAAGACTGAATTATGTCAGCTTGGACCCTCACCCTGTGCTCTGGCAGCATCATCAGACCTGGTCATCATGCTGTATAAGGTGGTTGACTCTTGCGGTCACACTCTGTCTGACTGCTTCCTAAACACTATCTCAGCTGGAGATGAGGTCATTTTTGTGGATTTTGTATGGATAACTCCGAGTTCAGCAATTTCCATCTGAGGTATGACAGTATGGCAGCTAAGTGACAGGGTTGCCGTACATAGCAAGAACACTGGCTTTTTCTAGTAGGAGCAGCAAACACAAGCAGCTTTTAAAAGTGGTACAGATGTCCATTTGTCTTCCAAAGATACATTAATTTTTTAGAAAAGTGTTTCTGAAGTTGCATTTGGACTTGGCTTGTCATTAACATCCCATATTGCTAATTGATTTTTCTGACCTTCCCAGCCCATACGAAAACAGGGCGGCTGGGACTGCTGAGGGAAAGTACTGTTTGCTGCCACAAGAGCTGCATGGCCTGCAGCCAGCAGTGCAATTACACCATGTGCCTGGAATGATAATTGGGATATTGCTCCCTTCTTTATTTTTAACCTCGGTATTAGCACCGATGTAGCTTTCACTTGACAGAGCAACAGATAAGACAGACCAAAAAGATTTATTATGCAGGCACTACATAGAACGTCCTCAGAAGGCAACACAGTGAGTGTCTACTTGGGTTCATCTGACAATGAAAAGAAGATAAATTGTTGTTATTATTATTACTATTAATTACTACTGTTGCTGCTGCTTTTGCTAGGGCTGCTACTGCTACTGCTATTACTATTATTATTTAATGCATCCAAGAGGTATCTGGGAGCTGCAAAGATGGTAGTTTCTACTTCACAGGGAGAAGGAGGGAAGGGAATATCTTGTCCCAGGAGGAAGATCTGCCATTTTTCATTCCTCCTATCCCCTTTGTACAGCTTTTCCAGCCACTCCCACAGCTCTGTTTCAGTTTTTGGCCTTCTCTCATCCTCATTTGCTTGTAGCCTGACCTCCACCCCTCATCATTGGGGCCCCAAAACTCCTGGGAAGCCTGAGGATAGCTCCAGAAGTTGGATTTGCAACAAGGAATGAAGTTCTGAGCTGAAAACTGAAATCAGAAGTGGGCCACCAGCAACGACTCTGGCAGCATCTTTCCCTGGGAATTAGACCCTTTGGTGATCTGTGGTGCTTATGTCCGTATAGCACGTAATGAGAGACAGTCCCTCTCCTCAAGAGAAATTTACAGTCTGGGCTTCAGAGGGGAGGCCAAAGAATGGGAAATACATGCTGAGCAACAATAATCAAGGACACAAAATGAGATTCATTGAGAGAGAAAAAAACTTTGTTTCAAAATGAGAAATGAGGCAAAGGGGGGAAAACATCGGTAAGATTGCAAAGCATTACATGTAGCTCTAGATTGAAATAGGACTTCCAGACTTCAGCATTGATCATTTTCAGAAGGATTTTTGTTTCTTGTGTTTTGGGGAAGTGTGTGTGTAGGGGGTTCAGTTTGGGGGGGCATGTTGGTGGCTTCTTTGCTTAGTTTTGATGTTTTGGATGGTGTCTCTTTTTAACGTAGAAGCCGCAAATGTTCCTTTATATTTTTTATTTTTCTTCAGGCAGGATATTTTGCATGGTTGGTAAAGAGAATTTTTTTTTCCAGTAAATCCCCAAGGTTTTATCTGTCTTTAGGTTCAACATGTAAAAACTACTTCTATGTTAGTTTAACACTTTTATTCTCCTTAGTGGATCCTTTTATCAATATTTTGCACCTTTTACACATTTCTTGTGTACCATGCTGGTAATTTTTAAACCCAGATTTACCATAAGAAGTCAATCCAAATTTAATAATAAAATAACTTAATAACTACGCACACAGCACCAGCTGAAAAAAAGAAAGCCTCTGAGGCAAAATGAGTCATAACGATCCATTACTTGCTGTCCTTTGCTTTTTTCCCCCTTCTGCCTTCCACAATTAAATCCTAATGGTCACAAAGAGATTCTCTGGGGCTTTTTCACAATGTCATTTTTTCTCAAAAGCATCTAAAATTGCTTGTACACTATTGTTCAAAACATACAAATAAGCTGCCCCATCCAATATTTTAAAAGTAGGATTTCACTGCCAGTTGGAGCAGGTTTAAAGTGCTCTTTAGCAATTACTGCTTGAGGAAGGCCAGGGAATAGATGCTTATAGAGATGTGCTGCACTTGTAGGGCTGGATGCAGCTGCAGATTTTATGGGGGCTGTGCAGCGTTACTGCCTCTCCTGTCAGACCCAGCACTGCGCTGAGCACTGCTGATGGAAAGATTAAACCCTATTAACTACCTTTTCTTCCTCTTATTCTGCCTCCCTGCAGAAAGTTTGTGCTGCAGCAGGCTGAGGATCAAGGTGGTTCAGATCACATTTGGGGACATCTCTGGTTTTGCACTGGGGCTCAGAGCAATTACTATGAAGATGCGTTTTCCCAGTTACGTCCTCAGTTTCTCTTCTCTTTGCTGTCTCATCTCTTCTCAGCTTCAGGAGCTGTAAATTTCCACTCAAAAGTGACACACGAGCTGAGTGAGGAAAACTGATTTGGCCACTCCTACTGGAAAAAAAGAAAGGGAGAAGGAATATTAAAAACACATCCAATAACTACGATGCCAATGTCAATTAATTAGGGAGAGGGAATAATTTTGAACTGTCCACATAGAGCACCACTGGTTTACTGACATTTTTTTCTTCTTTAAATAATAAGAAACACAGCTTTGAGATTTTTGGATGGAAAATTCAGGGGTTTAAACACATAGAAAAAAGTGGAAATTTAACACTCTTATGGACCCAGTCTGGCATAACACACATAGCTCAGCTCAGTATAAGCACAAGAGTTCAAGTTCAGAACAACACTCTATGCTTTGCTCATCGTTGCTGCTCTCACAGAACCACAGCCTACCATCTCTTCTGCGGTATTGCCAACCTCAGTGTTTTTTATTACATCTCACACTATTTATTTTTTTTTTCTTAAAGACCCTGCTCCTGGAAACATGCATTGCACAAGAATCTTGGCTTTCTCTAGAAGAAAATTAAGTTTCCAGACCTCACTGTTGCAGGACAAGTCTTGGAAAACAAGAATCTTAGTCAAACCTAAAAACCTCAGAGACCAGAAGGAAACTCAGAAGAATCCAACTATATCTCTTATGGGTTTTTTTTCCCTCCTTTCTTTCAAGCTTGTCACACACATTTTCTAATACTTGACTCATGATTTCTGAGTTCTTGAGGCTGGCAGTCCTGCTTCCCAAGATAGGGAAGTTTGCCAGAGAGAAGCAAAATGAACACAACAGCATCCCTGACCTACGCGAAACTTTAGTCCACAGGGATGAGTCCCTGCATCCTTTAAAACCAAATATTAGACTGTGTCTGCTTATGGCTTCCCTCCAGGCTCCCTCACCAATAGGTGTCCAACTGCATGAGCTGGGCAGGAAGGCTCTGTAGATATTTAGCAAATGCATCTCAGTCAGGAGTCACAGCTTTGTAAACATTCAAAATGGAGGCAGAGGTCTCTCCAGCATGTAAATCCAATGACTTTCTGGAAATGCTTCCATTGGCTGTAGAGGAAGCCTTCTGATGACCATGACCTAACCTAGGCATAATAATTAGGTGCCTAAACAGGTTGGATGAATCCTTACATCTTCAACAGTTGCCTGTTAGAAAAGTGAGGACTGCAGAGAACTTTACTGCAATCATGAAGTGATTCTGCAACCAAGAAACAGCTCTAGAATGGTTACCTGAGCCTAGACAAGAGCATGTAGATAATTCACTACATATCTATCATACATATCTCATTTTTCAAAGTGGTCATGGGAATTAAAATATTGTCCTGCCTGCAGGACATCATGGTGGTGTTAAAATAAAAATAATAATAATAAAAAAATCACAGTTTCCTTCAGATGTACATTAAGAAACACACGGGCTTCATACAGAGTTGTCTTTTTTAAAAGTGCTTTTAATTGGGTACTTCAAACGACAAACTACTGTGGTGATTTGAAGATTACAGGTTCCTCACATAAAGAAGCAGGAACTTTGACTCAGAGGTCACTAAGATTGCAAGAATATGCTTTCTGCTACCCTCCATGAATTCCTCCTTTTGCACACACTCCTCCTAGACTTGCTGAGTCGGCTGAATTCAGCAGCGGATCCTTCCCTTCACACAGGCTGTGCTCTGGGCAGCAGATGCAGGAGTTGACCAAAGTATTCTCTCCAGTTCCACCCCAAATATTTGTGGTTCCAAATGTTGGAAACAAGATCCACATGTCTCTCCATGCCCAAGTGTCAGGGAGAAGAAGGTAGCAGTTGGATATGGGTAGGTGGAAGCTAAAAGGAAATGAAAAGAGGTCACAGATGCCAAAGTGATGTTGGAGGAGGAGGAGGCTGGTGTGATTAGAGGCAGAAGGCAATACATTGATGCAAGCAAACAAAACCCAAGAGGCTGAAGCCTGAAGTTTGGAAATACCATAATGAAAGTTGCCAGGGCAACCATAATTGGTCCCACTCTATATAAGCTTTTTGATAGTCTTTAATTAGATGACCATATGCTATTTTTTTCCCTGGGGCTTAAAGATCATTTTCAGTGCAGGGACTGGGTGGGGTGCTGGGCACAGAGGCTAGTGTCCCCAGCTGTCTCTCTCATATGGCAGGGTACAGCTGCAGGGGTAACAGGGCAGAGCCGTGCAAGCAGCAGCAAAGATGCCCACACAGTTGAGAAAAACAAAGCCTCAGATCCAGCCCTCTGTATCACTGCCCTCTGACACCATGTGAGAGACCACTGATTCCTGTATTTTCACAGCCTAATTAATGGGTTTTGTTGGATAAATGGCTTAATACTCCCAGGTCCTGAGAGGATCTACACACCTGAAACCAGCAGGTGCTACACTATGGGGCAACACAACATACGAGGCTGACCCTCCTCAAATACCCCATTCTATGCTACAGTGGGCTTTTTTGGACAATTATATCCTTCTAGAAAACCCTCATAGAAGCACCAGAGACAAACAGTATTTCCAAGTGACGTGAAGGCTGGATGCTGCACCTTCAGTACTGGGGTCACAAACTGCTCAGCGCAGACAAACTGGCTGCTGGGGCTTGGCAGAGAATCAGTGCAGGAGCCTCATCCTCACACATAAGCAGGTGTCTGAGAAGAGGCTGCACACCTATTTTCAGCATGGGCATTACCTCTCCTTGTCTGAGCACCACGAAGCAGTGGCCGCCTGCCTTTAATATTGCAGGTATGGCTATAACATTAGCACAAAGCAGGTAGCAGCAGCGAGCCCCTGGCTGTGTCACAGTGCTCTCCTCGCTGCTGCTGCCGCTGGGCTCAAATGTGCCAACAGCCACTGGGGACCTGATGGAGGTCTCTGCCCTGAACCCCTTCATCTCCTCTCCTTGTATTTTTTATCTCTTTTTTTATTTTATTTTTATGCTGGTAGCTTTTAAATCCGTTCTAATCCTCACTGCCTTTTCACACAATGAAGCAAAATTTTAGTCTGGGTTTTTAAGCCTTTCCATAATCCAAGGAATACCATCTAAAGTACTCCCAGGTCTTTACTGTGTCGCCACTGTTACAACGGTATCAGTACTGTCATTTCAAGTTTTTCTCTTCAGCTCTGACACTACAGGAGCACTTTTAAGGCACACACAAGCGTTTGTGAAGGCTTTTTTTTTTTTTTTTTTTGCTGACCCAAGGGGGAGCATGTTATTTTGGACCTTCCTTTTAAACATTGACACAAAAGAAAAATGACGGAGAACCGGAGAACCAGAAGGAAAGCAAGCAGCTCACACAGCAAAACCACTTTTGAGCAGCAATGACTCAGCCATTTTCCACTTAAACACAAACACATACACAAAAATATCTCTGCCACATTATGCAGAAATCACCCTTATTTCAGCTGGAAAAATAAAGAGCTGCTGAAGCATTATGAAAGCGGGCAGAGCCAGCCAGCTCCTGTGCCGAAGCCACCACACTGCCCTCCCCCTCCGCTCCCCTCTTCTGTGGCTTAAATCTGACCAAAAGAAAAGGGTTTTGAAAATCAGGAGGGGAGGGGGATCATTCCTGGCCTGAAATCAGACTTTTGCTGCCAAGTTTCAGCCAGAAGCAATTTCTTACAACTGAGTTATAAAACTCTGGGAAGAAAAAGAGGCTGGGAGAGAGAGAAGGGAGGGAGACGGAGGGATTTATAATGGAAAGGAAAGCATGACCTTTGCTTCAGCAACAGTAGCAGGTGATGTTGGAGTCTTCCAGAGGCAGAAAAGGTCTTGCATTAAGCCAAAATATGAGACACCTTCTGACAGCAACAACAACAAAAAAAATCTTGAGATCTTTTTTAATTTTTTTTTTTTCTTTTTACTTTATTTCATTTCCAATCCATTCTTGGTCATTTATCTGTGTTGTTTTAAAGTACCTGTTAATCAGACCACTGAGTCATATAATCAGATACTGACATTTTACTGTTGACAATGTTCCTTGAACTGTGTTTTTAGCCTGTGCATTACTTTTGGCAATTATTGAAGACACTCCCTCCCCCCCCTCAAAAAAAGAATAAATGCTGCTTGGCAAGCCCAATGCCAGTAGGTATCTATTATAGTTCATCTGCATGAAAATGGCTCCTTAAAAATAGTTTTCCATGTTTGTTAAGGCCCTCTATTAAATGCTAAAAAAGCTGGACCTAAGTTCAGACCAGTGGCTCAAATAGCAGGAATTAATCTTGTTGTGAATATTTAAATACGAGGCTGTGCTTGTAGTTCCAGACTCCTCTGATTCCCCAAGTATATGTATAGACACTGATGAAGAAAAATTTACCATAGACATAGGGGAGTTGTGAAGCAACTTGACTAATACTGCATGTGGGCTTTTGGCAGCTGGAGGACCTATGTGTCACTCCAGAGTCTAGAGCCGTGCACTTTTTATCACTACTGTGACCTTAGACTGTGTTTCCCACCCTTGTTAACTGAAGGATGCACTGTTCATTTGGAAACAAAATACAAAATATACAAAGAAAACTATTCACAGAAAGTTTGCTGCAATGTTGCACCGATGTTTTTTACTTCCAGCTGAATAAAAAAATAGATTAAATGTTAAACATTCATGTGTTACTTTTACTTTTCCCCTGTTTTACTCTTTTGCATGTTTGAGGGTTTCTGTATAGTAGGGTTTTGGATGGGTGAGAATACATTTATGGAAATGCCTTGTACAAGGGTTTTGCACTAGCATAAACTGCTTCTTAATGAGTTGACCCATGCTGTCCATGCTGATACACCCTCATTCTGACCTAAAGCAAACACCACAGTTCAGGAAAATAGCACTGCTGTCTTCAAGCCATTTATGTCTTTGGTCTTGTGGCTTATACCGCTAAGCATAACAGCATCTGTGATTTAGATAGAGGTTTACCAGACATCAGCTACCAGAGGTCATTAAACGGTCATTGACGATACTGTCTATGAGGCAAGTTCTACTTTAATTGAGAATGGAGATTTCTACTCATTGTTGATCTTGAAATGTTAATTAGTTGCCATGTATGAGCATAGGGCAGACCCTCATACTTTGCACCTTAAACATGGCTGCATTTGGGCTCAAGGCACCAGAAGTATCAATATTAAAGATACATTATGTCTGGGCTGGTTAAACAGTTCATTTCTTTTCTGTTTTATTAACACTGTGAAGGGTTTCCTGTGCCCCTGGACCAGTTTGGGGAACTGACTGCAAAAGTGACCTACTCATTGGACTTTAAGGAAGTAGTGACTATGCCAGACCACAAGCACCTACAGAAACAGATCATCTCAGCTCAGGAATCATCCTTTCCATCTGCTGACTGTTGTTCACATCCATGGTCATGTGAGAGTCAGTGAGGTAGGGCCTGAATAAGAAATGTGAAGGGAATGCTTACCTTACAGTAACTGGTATTACAAATTTTGAAACCATGTCTCCCTCCTCCAGATTTGGCATATTTTTGTACAAGACCCTCCAGCGCTCTCTGATGCACAGCAGCCATTTGTGCAACTAATTTCTTTTATATTGTCTAACAATAGTTCACAGTTTTATATCAAGTACCCGCTGTTCTATGTTAGAATTAGGTATGGAGTTAGACTATATCCAGTTACCAAAGTTACCACTGATGCTGGAAAGTATGAAAGAAATAAAATCCAAAGTTATCCTTGGATTTCATTTTATGAAAAAGTTTTGCCAAACCACATTTACATGCTACACAATTTTGAAAAGAAATAGATTTAAAAATTTTGAAGGCCTTTCCAAAGCGAAGTCTCATTTTTATATATCACTTCAGCCAGATTTTCAAAACCAGGTATCTATCTAACTCCCACTGGAGTAATTTGAAGGCAGTTTGTGTTCTGGGTATATTAGATATTAAAATACTCTAGACTGCAAAGGTGCTAGATTTTATGTCTTATTCAAAGTAAAAAAAGAGGGCTTTTCAGTGATTTATCCTGACTGAAACCATTTAAATAACTTCATCGTGCTGTCAACAAGACTTGGGGTTTGAGCTAAAATGATGTCCCTCACACTTTTTTCCATTGGAAGACTGAAAACAAAGCCCCTCTGATGTTGATAACTCACAGCGAGGATGCTTAGCTATCTTCTATGCAGGTTCATGTTCTTACATTACAGCTGATGTAAACTGGCCTCATTCCTGGATATAGTTTCAAGGTTGGACCTCTCAGTGAGTTCAAGGGACTTGTGTTGTCAGTGCTTGCCACTCAAATTCCCTGTGTTTGCTTCTTTTTGAAGTCTGATGCCAGTTTCACATGTGAAATGCCCAGTCCAGGATGCTGGTTTGACTTTGCATCTCTGTCAGCTCTGCAGAAAGCAAGCAATTACATCCTAAACCAAAATGTAGTTGAAAGCAAAATGCAATGCAGAAGGCTAACGGAAATGCTTCTGTCTGCTCCTAGATTATTCAGTCAAAAATCATTTTTAGGTATCTGGCCACTTCCCAACTTTTCCTAAATGGAAAACTCAGTCAGCTGAAACTCCACTCCTTTTAGATGTTTGTCGCCGAGTTGCAATCAATTGGAAAGATGCAGGACAAGGGGCTGTCTGCCAAGAGGCTGGGTTTTCATCCCACTCCTACGCATAAATCTATAAATCATATTCTGCCATCAGATCATTATTTTTCTTCTGTTTCTTATAAACACAGCAGCAGCATCAAATGAAATATGAGCTTTCCAAGGCTGTTGGATTTCCTTGTACGTACTGTAGAAGGCAACATTTGCAGACATATGGCATGCAGGCTACTCATAGAGAAGCATTTTGAAAACTGAACTTGGACATTTTTCAGTCAAATAATGTGTAGGTGGTCTGGGCTACTAACCCTAAATCACTTCAGTGGTAACTATTTTTCCTAGTCCCACACATCAGTCTACATGGCATTGGGTTTGAGGGGCTTTTATTAAATAGAAACCTCAGATATAATCCCCTGAAATGAACTTTAAAAAATTATCTTCTGGATGCATGGCTCTTTTTACTATTATTATTATTGCTCATTTGATTACGACATCAAGGAGTATGTGGGTCAAGAACATACCACTTGCAGCGCTCTGGTGAACAGGCTTTAGGCAAGCTGGATCTGCTCCCTGTTCCTCCACCAATCTGTCTTTGTTCCTCCCTTTCTTCCGCTTTTGTCACGGAAGCATTGTTGGGATAATAACACAACGTTTGTCAGGACTTCAGTTGTTATAGGAGAGGATGGCAATGAAGCATCTCAAATATTTTGTTAGTTTTGCCCTTTTGGCTTACATCTATATATGCCTATCTATATATGGGGAGAGAGGGGGCAGGGAGAGAGATAAATGGAGGTACATACACACACGTATGTTCATATCCATAGATAAATATGCAAACCGTATATTTTATAGTGAATAGTTTTCACATGATTGACTATTGTTACACTCATCTGTATGGGATCTGGGCTGCTCAGGCCTTCTGGGAAAAGATGCATTTCAGAGATGGCCATGGAAAAGAGCAAAGGAAGAGTAGTGGTAGGGGTATTTGGCAGCAGGAACTATATGTGTGCAAGCCTGGAGACTACACAGGGTGATGCAGATTGTTGTGGCAGGCAAGCAAGTCTGAAAATCTCGGTGAAAAGACAATGAGGCAGGAACCAACCACATGGGACCTTGCATACGAGGGTGGCAACATCATCCTGACAGCAAGCACATCCAAAATCCTCCTATGAACTCTCATAAGCTTCACTTCTCGCACGCTCTGCCTCTGGATGCTCCAAGACTGCTGTGAGCAGTGCAAAGGCTGGACCCAAGCCCAGAGATCCCTGCTTGCAGGAGTGGGGATGGGACACCTTAAACCACACCTGTATCAGCATGCCACATGTGCCTGGGGTCATTTTTCTCAGCTTTAGGAGAACAACTCATGTCTACCCTGCAGAGCAGGCTGGCCACATACAAACTACCTGTGAAGAAGGACCCCTGTCCCATGCTGCCCCCTCCACCATGCCCAACGAGGGTTTAAGAGACAGCCAGTTTGACCCAAGCCGTAACAGTGCTGGGGTCTGGAGTGGTATTTTCACAGTACAGATGATCAAGTTCTGGTTCCTAGAAATGTTTCCTGACACCATTTAAATGACTAAAATGAATGCAGCTCTTCACCATGCTCTAGCTCCAGAGAGGTGCTCAGACACATGCCCAGGAGAGCTCACCCTTAACCAGTGTTCCTCTCTCTAATTCCCCACTGTAGCATATGGCAGATGTGGCCCATCCACTGTGAGGCTGGTCTGAAGCCATCTTCTGTGCTGAGCTTGCAGCAGCTTTAATCACACCGTGCACCCTTTAACATGATTGCATCCATATTTATTGCTGCACTGACATAGGCAGTTGAGCTACATTGCTGATGGATGCCCTAGAAAACCTGATACATTAGCTTTCAGTTAGAAAACCTGATTTCCTGTCTCTAAGTGAACAGAGAGATGCTTTAGATGCTGATACAAATGCCTTTAAACCAGCTATAGCATACCATTAAGGAAATTGTCTTGAGACAAGATAGTGCCAGATTGATAGTCTCTGTTTCATTTGCCAATAGCGCAGGTGCAGATGTTATTAACAAATGCACTGAGGCCTTTTTTGAAAAACTACTAAGTGATTAGCTCCAAGGCTAACCTGCAGCAAGGGGTTCCTGGTGTTCACTGGGTTAGCGCAGACAAAATCCTGACATTAGAATTAATAAAACACTAGAAAGTTAACCCTGAAGGGAATACCTCAGAGAAGGATCCTACACTGACAAGGAGATTGAGCAGATGACCTAATAAGAAAAGAGTAGTTCCTTTTCTATTTTCTGTGTTAAGAATTTACCACGTGTGTTCAAATCCCAAGAATATTACATGCTTTGCAGAACTTACACAGCCCTGAGTGCCTCTCAAACTAATTTTTTCTTTGGATCTATTATTCCTCGCTGTTGTCTCTTTGGCCTTATTACTGCTGACAAGCCTGATGTGTGCAGCCACACTCAATTCAATTCAATTAACACTTACTGTTTGTGCTAAAGTGTTCATAGTGAAACAGCTGTAAAGATGACTGTGGTTATTTTCACCTCTTTGTTGTCAGTCCACCTCAGCTTTTAGTCATAAGTCATGTCTGCAGAAATATAAGTATTTAATACTAATGAAGTAAAGAGCACACGCAAAACCGAATGATCGAATAGGTCTTCTTGATGGCTGAACTCTGAGATTTTAAGTGGTGTTTAAAATTCAGCCAGAGCTTTGAGTGCATTTTCTTATGCTCACTCAGTCCTTGATCTTGAACTGGAAGCATTCATTAGTTATCCACATCTGTCATTCATAAATCTGTTTATTATGAAATGGATTAGACACTTCCCCCATAAACCCCCATTATTCCATAGGATTTATAGTCACACCAACCTTCTCCTTTGAAAATGTTGCTCTCGCTCTGTCCCTTAGCAATGTTGAGCAGTTGCTGCCATTTACATAAACATGGGATAAATTCCACATTGCAATGGCCCTTCTCTAAAGAGCTAGACTTGACCACACAGACCTGCATCTCACCAGCCACTTACAGTGAGTAAAGCAGTAGTAGGACCATACAAAATGCAGGAGAACCACCTGAGGGTCCGTCCTTCCTCCCCCCACCACCCCACATGGTGGTGGGGAAAAATCAGATCCTCATACTAAGAATGTGGTGTTACCCTGGACAACAGATCTACCACGTTGGCACAACTGGTGTCACCCTTAACACACGCTGGAGCAAGTGGCACAAGAACAAATTCCACAGACTGCACAGGAATGAAATAGTGAGTGATGTCTGTAGTAAGAGGGAACAGATGACAAAGAAACAGCGCTGGGGGATACAAACCGCAGCAGACTTAGAAGTTGTCCATATAAACTGAGCTAACAGACGGTTCTTACAGCCAGTGAAGGCAGGCAGACAACCTGTGCCAGGATTTCTCACCTGATAGATTTATGGTACATACTATTCCAAAGGCAGAGCTTTGAAGCATTAAAGCAAATATCCTTTTGAAATGCAAATTGTCTAACCAAATGTTCCCAGCCAGCAGCACAGATCGGAGATTTGTTTTATTTTTTTATTGTCACGTTATTCCTAGACTGAATGGGATGGCAGCACATTTTGTAATGGGACAAGATCACTTAGCAGAAATACAAGGAAATATGACCATTCTGAAAACAAGCTTGTTTTTCTTCTTTCCCCTGCCTCAGGATATTTCAGAAAACTACTGATATATATATATAGCCTGGGTTCAACTACTTCTAGGCACTATCGCAGGCACTCAAAAGCAGATCTGACGGTGCCACTCCTTGTATTTCCCTGCAGTTGGCTGCGGCTCTGAGCTGGGCATTGAGCTCTATGTCTCTGATCAGCCAGCTCCGCGCAGCCGACACAGCTTTCCCCCAGCAAGGAAGCAGATGGCTCCTGGGACCAGAGTCATCCCTGGCATAAGTCACTGGGTTTCACTGAGGTAGGACTGCAGCTACTCTCATCCCAGGGGTCTGGACCTTGACTGCTCATCTGCATCACCATATGCTCTGCTATAATTGTAAGCTGTAAAGTAAAAAACAAATATGCAGCTTAAAGAAGCCCGCTCTGTGTGGTGTTATTTCATTTAAGGATTAGGTGAATCAGCCTTACTGAAGATGGCAATCTTCTTCCATATGCCCATCCAGACCCACAGCTCCCCCATGGAGCTGCTACAGGGCAGAAGGGAGGTGCACACCGTAAGCCATGTGCCAGCTCTTTGTCTCTCTGTTGTTAGTGCCTGGCTGTAACAAATGGTATTTAGAGAAACAGGTCTATCTTTAAAACAGTTTTCATTGGGTAAATGTCCAAAAACCAGCAAGGACTATCCTGAGCTCTCAAAGAAGTCCTGCCCCTTATTAGCCCCAGTGCCAAAATTCCCACTGTCATCAGTGAGCCCAGAGCATCACCTTCAGACTGTTCTATTTCAGTGCCCAAACTCAGAGCTATGAAATTTTAAAAATAGAATAACGTCACGTCTTTGTGATGTTTTCATCTGTGAGGCAGCACTTAGTTACCTAAAGCTGTCCTTTCACGCAGAGGAGCAATTAGCGCAGTGAGTACCACACAGAGTCAGGCACATATATATCACTGAGCATCATGCTGTGACAGCCAAAGTAATGGGGCACCAGAAGACAAATAGGCAAGCACAGTATGTGCCCCTGAGATAGGGTTATACAAAAAAAACGCCCAACCAAACCTCGAACTAAAAAAACCACCCAAACCTGACTATCGATGATGAACAGCAGAAAATACCAAGAAAAGATTAAAAATAACAGTCAGCTGATAAAATTATAGTACATCTTGAGGAAGAAAGATTATACTGAGAGTTTCATAAGCAGAAGACATATCCTTTATCAAACCAATTAGAATAATGGGTAAATAGAAGGCAGACTGGTGGACACACAGCCTTCCTTCAGCTCTGTGAACTTCTGCAGTTGCTTTACCTGGATGCTACAAGCTTACCTCAGACTTTCTGCCATGTGCTGATTCCTACCCATCTCCCTTTGAGCTGACAGAGGGTATGGCCTGACTTTGACCTGTTCAAAGTTTCAAATCGTTGTCTGAAATACAATTCTGTAATTCCATCACTTTTATAGCTATTCAGAGTGAAGTCTTAATGGGAAACTAGTCAAATATTCCTTCCATGAGGCAAAAGGAAAGGCAGAACCCTGTTTCCCTCTCCCTGAAGAGCTGTTCTGCACTGCTAGCAGAAATAAAACACTATTTATCTTACTAGCAGTGGCATATTTTATTCTGAATCCTTGCAGGAAATAGACCTCTAGAGTAATGAAAGAACAATAACTATAATAACTTCTTTGGGGGGAGAGAGATGCTTTAAAATTACAAAGAAGTACTGGGCATGTTGCTCTTATAGGAATCATTTGTCATGCATCTGCTCCCTCAACCTTCTCTCGAGCTCCAATTATGTACAAGCACACTCCTGTGCATGGAGAGTGAATATCCACGTGAGTCCAATAGCCCAAGAATTAAGAGTCATGTTTTTCTTGCCTACAATTTCATATTTCACCTCTTAATGCAGCCCTGCTTACCCTATGGGCCCGAATTCACAAACTCAGGCTAGTAACGGGACCGAAAACCTTTCTGCAACTAGTACAATAATTCCTATTGTCCCCAAAATATATCCCAAACACATCAAAAGCTTTCAGACAGAGATAAGTGGTGTTAGTATTAAAGAAGTTTCGTTCATTAGAACTAGGAAATACACAGTTTTTTAGCCATCTCATTCTACTTAGTTGGCTGTAAGATACTCATTGAATTATTTCACATAATAGTATCAGAAAACCACAGTAGGTATGAAAACAACAAACAAATGGCACTGGTTCTCTTCTCATTTACTTTAATTTCATACTACTTTACCTTCATTTAACCTATTTTTCAGTTAATATGAATGAGTAGGTTTCTTTTGCAACCAATAACTCCAGAGAGATTTCATCATTTGAGATTTGGGTCAACTGAGCTCAGTTTATAAACTACTGCTGTTTATGCCAAAGTAAGTAAGTAAATAATCAAGTTTCATATGTTCCGTTATACTATAATTTTCCTTATGAAAAATATTACTAAGTATACATGAAGGGAAGCATCAGAGAGGTAGGAATGGACAAATGCAGCATGTCCACAGGATTTCCTAAGCAGAAAGATAAATATGTTTTATTATGTGCAATAATTAGCACTAAAAACATTCTTAGCACTTCCATGGTACTGCTCACACAGCAGCTTGGTTACAGCTATCTTTTGGATCTTACTTTTTCCAATGTCCCAGACAGTTTAGATCTTAGTTTGCTGCACAAAGACAAAAAAATTAATTTAGGTTAAATGCGACAACAGAGAGTAGTTCCATCACTGAAGTGCAGTTGTTTCATTTTAGCCTCTGTAAGGTTTCCAGTAGAGACATGCCCATTTACTCGCTTCCCTACTCCATAGAGCTCTGTAGGGTAGAGATAATTTTCTCATACCTCCGTACGGCTTTGATTCTGAAAAGGGAGAGGCATGGATGAAGGAAACACCCCAGCTGAGCAGCTGCTATTTGTGAATCTATCCCTCAGGCTAATCAAGTAGCTCAAGACCTAATAAAGCAATGGAACAGGAGCTGCAGCCCTGGCAGGGCATTTTTGGCATGAATTGCAATTCATCCTAACCAAGAAGGTAAAATGGTAACAAACTAAGAGGGTTACATTTAAAGCAGTAAGATATTGCTCTTAATGAACCAGATTGTGAACCTCTCGCTGCCACTTCAATCAAAAAATAGAGGCAGGACAGCCACTGACAGCCTTAAATTTCAGGTACTTTGGTGTACAGCCAGAAGAGATATTTTTCTGCTAAGGTTTGAAGTAACTCCAAGTCATTTCTAAAACAGCAGCAATACCCCGAAAAACATGTGTTCAGAAATAGTCCTTGTTTGAAAGGTCTGCTCCCCATGTTCATGGACAAAACAACTTTCATGTGGAATTTCTGTATCTACCAGTAAAGGGGAAAACAACCCACCACTCTTTTAATTTGTAAATGGACCATATTTGATCTTATATCACCAGGAGATAATCAGAAGGCAACACTAAAATCACTAACATCATATATCCAACTGGGGCTTTTTGATCTTCACATTAGACAGCGACAAAATTGTTTTACCTTCCCCTGGTATTTTCCCACCAATTATAAATCAGGAGGCATGCAAATTACAAAATTCTCAAGTTTGGGAACAAAACCAAGCAAGGCCCACTGAAGCATTTACAGGTTTTCTTAATTAACTGAAAAAATAAAGCAATGTTTTTCTACTTTGGCCTTTATAATTTTTTTTTAAAAATGCCCCAAACAGGCACTGGTGCTTCTTAACCCAGTGGTTTCAGAGTCCAGGCAGGAGAAAAGAGATTGGGGTTCAGTTCCCACTTTTCACACAGAGATCTGAACCTAGAGAAGGAAGTTACTGCTGTAGCACAGGGGAATATTCTGCTGGGAAATATTTTCTGTTTTGTTTGTTATTTTTTTTCCCTGTTGATGTTGTTCCACTGTATATAGAATATTGAAATATTCATTAAGCTAGAGAGAACACTTCTATATCGTGGTATTTAGGCTCTGCACCAGAGAGACAGGACATCAGGCTCATGAATATTTCAATTTTGTAAACGAAGTAGAATATACTCTATTGGAGGTACTGAAAAAACAACCTTTCTTCTCTCTCCCTCTCACACTGGGAAATAGCGAACAGTCGGGTGATTAGGGGCTGAGAAACTGAGGTGGGCTCAGATCTCCTCAGGCAGATGAGGAAACTGAAGCCTTATTTCCTGCATTTGAATGAGTATCTTGCCAAATGAACTACAGAAAGAAAGGACACGTGTGGCTTTTAAATCCAGTGATCTCTCATTATGTATCTATTCTCTTTTTTCCCCCCTTAGCTTGGAAAATGACAAATTTATCCTGACTTTTGGAACCGGGCTTTGCCCACTGAAATGCCACTTTTGGATAGAACACTTAACAATGAAATTTACTCAAACCTGAGCATATTTTATGCTATTTATATATTTTTCACAGCCTTGGGTTCAACTCTAGCATTACACATATCATGTTTTGGCTCCTTCTACACCTCCTCATACTTGGACAATTTCTAATTCTATATCTGGTAGGTGATCATTTCCATACGGAGGTGGAAACCTCTGATTTGATGGAAGAGTAGATGGATGGGTTAGAGAGAAGGAAAGTGATGCATAATCACCAAAACATGCCCTACTGTAAGTAAATAGAGATCCATTAGAATTGACACTTATGAAAAATGTTCATCTGATTTCAATGTTACAAGATTACAGCCTTAAAGTTGAAAGATTCTACTAACCATGCCAGAGGCTGGAATCAGTCTGTGATATATTAAAGCTGCAGCATTGGTAGCTGAAGGGGTAAAATTCTTGTAAAGTGCCTCAAAAAAGTCCAAGGCACTATTACCTTTCTGTCTTAAAAAAAAACAAACACCAACAATAACAACGAAAAGCGAACATGATCTGGTGAACAAGGCTCCCTGAATTATGTATGAGTCCACATTAAAGACACAGCATGGTATTTCTTCACAGGCTATATGGAATATAGTGCTTCTTTCCTACTGAAAAGTAGCTAGCCTAAGAGAGTAAAATTTAGGCCAAGCATTTAATTTGATTGTAAAGCTTACTTTTATGCCTATACAGTATAACTTGGGGGCATGAATAAAGACAGGTAAGAACTGGAACAGCTGAGGACTTAGCAGAGCCTTTGAACATTCAGAGCTTTACCTTCCCCAGGTCCCGAATGATAGGCATACTTGGATCAGGATGAAATTTCCTCTCTGTCTTCACAGCTGAGAATATCCCTTTAGCTGGCTGGGAAAAATAATGTTTGGGAAATCTCTGTAGGAGATTATATTATTTATATCATTTATATGCCTGAATTTGCTCTGTAGAAAGCATTCTGGAAATAATGCAAGTAAAATAACGCAAGTAAAATAACTCAGTAAGGAATGATATAAATGTATTGAACTGTCATTGCATATAGCTCCAAGAAACACTTTCCAGATATATTCACCTAGTTTTCTTCAGTGTAGTTGTCAGAGGAGAGTTTACTAAGGACTAGATGATAGAAATTTCACACACATCTTCCTACTGCAATTTATTCACCAAAGAAGAATCCCCAGGCTCCTGAGTACCAGGGGAATCATTGAAGTTCTGGGAGACAGGCTGTCATGTAAAGGCAATGAGCTTGCATGTGTGTATATACTCCTTACAGACACCCATGGATTCAGGCGATGTCTGCGTTTGCCAGTGAAGTGTTACAACAGGAGCACTAGATTATCCTACTGCAGATTGCAACAGCAGCGAAACCATTTGTGCTAAGGACCTAACAGCTACACTGCATGCCTTGTGTGGTTTTACTTCAGGACAGCTCTAATCTGGTCCTCAGGACAGAACTCCTAGTGATTGCTGGAGCACATTAGGTGCTTGGTTGACTGGAGCACATCATTTGGCTTACTTTCATCTGAAGGGATTTGGCTCATGAACTCAGACAAATGGTGCAAACCAATATATGGAGAGCGGGGACAATCAGGAGAGTCAAAAGCATAAAGCTTGAAGCTAAAAGCTTGCTTATTCCTGATTTCAAACCCATCATTTCTACACTGTTAACTCAGAAAATAGGATGCTTCATAGAAACCTCCAATCTCCTTACTTACAATGGTGGATAAAAATAAAAACTATTCCAAGCCACCAAAGCCAGGACCACAGAGAAGATTACTGCCCCAGGTGCAGCTCCCATGGTACCTGTGAGCCATCCTGGATGCCTCTGCAATGACAGATGGAGCATTATGGCTCCAGGCTGGGAGGGAGAGCCATGAGGTGTCTGCCCAGGGCCCCTCCCTGGGGAGAAGCAGATGAATTAATTCAGGCAAAGCACTCTACCAAAATGGCACTAACATTGGAGTTACTTCATCACACTAAAAAAGCAATTTAGATATTCTGCTAGGATTGTGCAGCTATGTGGAGTTGGTAGCTTAACCACTCCAACTGACCAAAGACTAACCTTCCTGGACAGTTAATATCAGGATGAACCTCAGACAGAACCTGTGTTTGTTGAAAGAGAAGCTGTTAAAATTTAAGCTAAGGATATTAAAATGACCAGAGAGATATCTGATGGGAAAATAGTACTGGTAGTACTAGTAGAAGCAATACTATAACCTTTACTTATCTAGTGGTTGTGCTGAAGGACCCAGTTCATACACTGGGCAAATAGCTCATGCTTTGCAACGCTTAAATTGAGGGAGGCGGATCATTCACAGGGTTAGGACAATACCCAGGGAGTGTCATTTTATGTGGTTAACCCATCCTTTGAAAAATTCACATGGCTTTGTTAAACCAAAACCTCTCTCCAGCTTCACTGGAGGATCAAACTGATCTAATTTTATGCCCATACACACAGATAAAATTCCAATGCTCAAATTTCACACGTCAAAACAAAAATACACACATCTTTCCTTCTGCAACTCTATCCTAGCCATGGGAAATGCCACATCTCAGAAATATCCTGAAGGGGTATTACCAGAACCAGATCCCATAATTGACTGATTCACTTATAAACTCAGCTTTTAATTCTATGTCAAAAAACTACAAAGAAAGAACTTTACTTAAAACTCTCACAGTTGTAAAAGCAAATTGTCCTTAAAATGCACCTAAGCCTTTTGGAGCTGAGGCTCACATCTTGGCAGGCACAATGGGGTTGCTGCACATTACTATGGTTCCTCACCATAAACAAAAATAATCTAAATCATTTTCAAAGTCTGCACATCTCACACAGTAGGAATCAGACCCAACTGGCCTCCTGATGACAGTGACATATAAATATTAAATATTAATAGTACTGTTACTGTTAATTTGGCAAAACGTGATACTGTGTAAATGGAACTTTGTCTCTTTTGGCTGTGCAGCAGCAAGGAAAACACATGTTCTCAACATTTCTAGCTGGATGGCTTTCTATTACAAATGTTTGCTTTTCTTAAATTGACATACATGAGTGGGTTTGGGAGGGAGGGATGGGCTGCTGCCTTTACCTGAAGTTTTTCAGCCCCCTTTTTTGTGAGGCACATTTACACCTACTGGAGATCTGGGCTTGGATGATACTTGTCTCTAATATAGAGACAGTCTCTTATTCATAAGATAAAAAACTGGAAAAAGCTATCTAAAACCATTCCTGTCTTTTATTTTTGTATGCATTAATGCAGTTCTTGACATAAATGTAGGTCAGAAATTGAAGCTAGTGGCTGGAGAAATTAAGTGCTCCATTTGACACAATTGAAAATCAAACAAAATACTTAAGTGTTCGACCATTAAATATACACATTTATTTTTATGTATTCTATGTGTTGCAATTAGGAAATATTTATTTTCATGCAATCTGGAGCCACAGTATCAACAGTGAGAAATAATCCTTACGAATATGGCTATCAGGATATTTGCCAGCATTCTCTCTGCTTTATCATAAGAGATTATTTTTCTGTTTTATCCTCTCAAAAGTGTACTTGAATCTTGGAAGATGAAGTACAGACTGGAAGAAGAAAAAAGACTGGAGGAGGTATCCTTAACCCTCTAAGCACACATGGTAGAATATGTATTGCACTCTTAAATAGCTCTGCTGCTAAGAGCTTGAAAACACCTCTTACTAGCAGAGCTACGGAAGCCTAGATGTTATTAGTTCCAACACAGCACAAAAGAGGTGAGATTTCCCTCATTTCATTTTGAATGGGGAGAAAATGAGAAATAGACAAGAAAATGTAGGAACAGCTGTGACCTCTAGAAAGAAAATGTGAAGTCACAATGAAGCAGCACAACCATGAAAAGAGTGAAAGCTGGTGATAACCTTGTTCAGAGCTGACTGCTAAATGCTGGTGAGAAAATCACGGAAAACTTCATTATCTCACTGGGGAAAAGAGAAGAAACAAAACACCACAGAAACAAATCAGAGTGTTTGTGGAGATGTGTTGCAAATTAATCAGCTGAGCTAATTTTCTGGCACTTTGTAAACATGGTGAGATAGATGCAGCTGCCCAAACTGGGTGCACCATGAGATGCCCAAGGAACAGCTACTGGAGGCCAAACAGGGCATGCAAGGGCATTTCGTGTAGCCTCAGACACTTTCCTGATAGTGAGATAACCAAACTTAGCTGTCTACATGTGTGGTAGTTTTCTAAAGTCCTGTTTGTGGAGGTTGATACGTCCATTGCAATTTTAGGTTCTGTGGAGTGTCTGCTCTGATCTCCCTCTGCAGCTGTCTGTCATATTGACCAATCTACTGCAGATGTCTCAGATATTCAAGGGGGTTTCAATCAGCACAAGACTTGCTTTAAACAACAGTGCTCACTTCTTGGTCACTACAGGCAATGAAGAGCTATTTAACCATTCTGCCTCAAGGTAGGCACCCATAGTGGGACAGCTGAGTTCTTCCAGCTCTCTGGAGTGGACCTTCATTGACTGTAATGTAAACTGAGAAACCTCATGCACGTGTAGACCCCTACAGGTAATGAAGATTTAAATGTTATACGCTTGAGATGAAGTCACCCTAAGGAAACGGAAGGTTGAAGAAATAAATCTAAAACTGGAACAATTCTTGGAAAATTATGTGGGAGAGGATCAGGCAGAAGCAGTCATGAGGCCAGAAAAGATAGACTCATTCAAAGACTCATAGAATAGTTTGTGTTGGAAGGGAACTTTAAAGGTCATCTAGTCCAATCCCTCTGCGATGAGCAGGGGCATCTTCAACTAGATCATGTTGTTCATAGCCACAAGTTCAGACATTATTCTAAAAGTTATACTTCTTCACAGTTTGAGAACAGTGCTATATGCTGTTGCTAATTCACAAGCTAAGTAAGAAACACCATACAGACATGAGTCAATTCAATTACTTGATGCAGCCCCATGTTGCCTGAGAAAAAGGCTGCCGGCCACACAACCAGTACACCCACCGCGAGCCTGCAGGATCAACACCTCATTCATTTGCATGCAAACAGTGGAGTCAGCTGCAGTGCTCAGCCCAGCAACAATAAACATCAGTATAAGGCTGCAGAAATATGACTACATGTTGGTGATATGCAGAAAGCCATGCTGCTGAAACCATCAGATGAATACAAACCATCAATAAGAAACTCTTACAAAATGTCTTGGGTTTATAGCACCCAGCAGGAGGCAGGACAATGTAAACCCAGATCTGGTAAAGCAGAGCCAGAGAATGTCCTCAAGGTGAAAGAGCAGCCACTGTAGGTCAAGCAGTCTAATAGACAAGGAAGTGAAGCTATAAATAAGCTTCTGTGCAGCCAATGAGACCTGAGAAATGTGCAGTGTAGTCACTAAGGAAGGAAGTGACAAGGCTGCAAAGAGAATGGATCGTACGTCTCTGGAAACTAGCACAGACTGACTCATATTCTAATAGCACTTGGGTATCTGCACAGACCCAAAAACCACTGGACAAAGTCACAAATAAGAAAGTGTCACTGCTGCTTACCAGTGAGTGAAGCCAGACCACTTGATTTGTTCAAAGCAAAACTGTTTGCTGACTGTTGCATCAAGATGAGTCTTTTGGGGAAGTGCTGTGGATAACGAATTTCTCTGGGCTTGAGCTTAGCCTCAGTAAGCCACAGGGATGGTTTGGTAAACACAGAATCATAGAATCATTTTGGTTGGAAGAGACCCTTGGGATCATCAAGTTCAACCATCAGCCCTACTCTACAAAGTTCTCCCCTAATCACTAGTGGAAGCCCAACCACTAATATTTACATGTGTCTTTCAGAGTGCAATCAAGAGTTTGCCAGATTAGGAAACGTCTCCAAGCACACAGGTACATGGCTACAATCTGATGGGGCAACAGTACAGATGTCTGGCACTTGGGAAGTACATGGTTGGCTAAATCACAAGGAGTAAATCCTCCTGAATGCCCAGCAATATACAGAAAGAGCAAAGCATGCAAAAAAAGTATCCCAGCTATCAAATCCCAACCGGGTTCTTGGAAAAGATCAAAACAGACTTTTAAAAGGGGAATTACATCATGAGAGAGAACTTTCCCAGCTTCCAGTAGGTGGATAATTTGGAAGCCATACAGGCAAAACTCTGACAGGGAAACAGAAAACACATTTTGCAAGATATGACTTAACCAGGTCCTGTACTCAGACAATCGAGCACATGACACAGTAGCGGAGTTCAAGTGACTCAGCACTCCAGGAGAATTTTCATACAAAACCTCTTCCCCCGAGTACACAAAAGGCAATAGGAAAACCAGATCAGCACTAAATAGCCTGAGCTAAACATCCATCTGGACAAAAGAACAATCATGCAGGCAAATCTGGCAGGCTTATATGAAATAGCAACAGACCCAGGACAGCAGATGAAATTAAACCAGTAGCAACAGGAGAGTAATGGTAGGGAGCTGGAGACCTTACAGAACGGAGGCCCAAGGCCAGGTCCTTGCCAGCGCTGCAAGACACTCAGCAGTCAGCTGAGTCAGAGGAAATGGGAGTTATGAGAGGAGATGACCCTAAAGAGGACCATGCTGAGCTGCCTGAGGCAGCAGGGAGACAAAGCCCGCACTTACAGCAAGCACACACTGGTAGTGGCAGCTTTCTTCATAGACCTGCACATCAGAACAACTCCATTTAGTAGGCCATAGCAAGATGACCATGAAGGAAATAGTTATGTACTTGGAGCTTCAAGTAAGCAAATGTTTTTTTGAAAAACAAAACAAAACAAAAAATTCCAAAAAATCAAAGTGATTAGTGCAACAACTGTCATAACACCAAAAGGGAGAAGTACAGGTTGCAAATCATCCGTTTTGAAGGACTCAGGGGAGGAGGCAGTCTGTGTGCATGTGACTGGGGTGCTGAACTGAAGAGAGGAAGACAAAACCCTTTTGGGACCTCTGGGTCCTTTTTGGGCCAAAAGGAAGCATAAACCCGAAGTTCAGATCCCTATCTTTTTTCTTCCTTTCCATATTACCTCCTAGCTCTTGCACTATGTGCCGCCCTTCTATGTGCTCCCACAAGCTCTGCAAGTCAGTAACCCACATATTGAGCCACATATTGAGCTGAAAACACCACAGTCTCTTCTGCTGCTAAAAGCCTCAGCAATACATTAATTTTTTGCAGTTCTGCTTCGAACTGTGCAGAGACACATCAGCACAGTTCCTCCTAATCCTCTCTTGCTCAAACATCCCCTATTGCTAGGCATATTTAACTGCTTATTAGGCCACTACTACCTTAAGGTCAATCATGATTATGCCGTTCAAAATTTCCAAGTGTTTCTTTCCTATTGACTAACCACATCATACAATGGACTAATTAACCCACCAGGTTCTCATTAAGCACTATTCCTTCACTCTCCTCCAGGGTCATCAGCTGTGCTGTAGATTTCCTTCAATTTTAGGAAAATAACAAGATTCATTATCAGAAATTGATTTTTTTTTTCCCTTTAGCATGTTATGAGACACACAATCAGGTTTAATATAGCATCCCACAAATCCTGGGACTTGGGACAGGCTTTAGACAGCCTGCCACAGGAGACCAGGGTGGTGTTTCAGCAATAGTGTGGGGAGTGAGGGAAGGATCCCATCACGAGTAGGCTTGGATTCCTTTCCACAAGCCCAGGGTGGAGGAAAAAGCATGTTTTACTCTTTCACATACACATGGTGCAGTAAATACAACTGTTTAAGGTAAAAATCTCACTTCAGAGTCCACAGCAGGTCTCCAGCCAGTGTATTCTGCTATTGGGCTTCTCTTCTACCATTCCAGAGCTGATGCTTACCAATCCCCTTGTTTTCCAGAGAAAAACTGTAATACAGATACCTAAGCCCACAAACAGAAAGGTGCTGAGCCCAACCCAGCCTCAGTTTATCCACCTTTAGGTGTGTAACAGTTTCAGACACCACCCAGGATTGCTCAATTCCTCTATCTGTTTTGGGTGCCCATCCCTCAGCACACCAGCTGCCCTGTGTCCTGATGAAGGAATGTCTCTCACCTCTGCCAGAGCCCTGCCCAAGCCATGAATTTACACCCAAACTTCAGGCCTTGCAGTGCAAATCATCAGGACATCAATGTCCTCTAAGTAAGGCAGGCCAAATTATTTGTTTCTCATACTTCGTTGGTGGAGAACAAATTAGACACCAGTGTATAGACAGGTGCCTTGGGCATGAATTGTCTTTAAAAACTGGAAAAAATCCTTAAAAACTACTTTATTCCATACATAGTGGGCCATTTTGTTATGTCTCAATAACTTCCAAGTCAGTGTGGATGGTGTTTCTGATACTGTTTGCATCCAGTTTAAGAGAGATTTCTCGGTTTCTCGATCATTGGTTTAATGTGGTGATTTAAGGCATCTTAAGATTGTAAAGTAATCTAAAACGTCACCAATTTGTTTCCATGATGGAAATTTGTGCTGATTTGCATTAAGTGAAATAAAATGTCTATTGTAAATAAAAATGTCTATTGGCCTGTTGGAAATGAAAGACTTTTTGAACTAATTTGGGCATAGAAGTGGATCCCCCATTATCAGCATGTTCCCATTTTGAATTCCAAGAAGAAAGCAAGACTTCTGAAATTTTCACTAAAATATAGGAAAAAAATTATTTTGACCTGATGTGTTCCCTGATCTCAGTAACTTTGAAATATTTCATTTAAAATTTAGTATTGCTTAGCTGTTTATGAAAATATATTATTTTTTTTAAAAAGTGTTTTGACAAAAGTAATTAATTCTCAGCATGTTTTCATTCAGCTCTTTTTGAGTCAGATGGTTGTTTGACTGTGACACTTGTAAATGAACTATTTCCATTTTTTACTAAAACAGACTTTTTTTTTCTAGTTGGGCTATCAGAAAATAAAGGTCTACTGGACGATCACAAGCCCACCTTCATCTCAAAAAAAAAATTCTCCCATCAAAAATTTTAATTTTTAAAGTTTCTAATTTTTTAATTGAACTGTGCAAAAGGGAAATACAAAGAATAATACAATCATAAGAAAGAAAATCCATGCACAGCTAAAAGGCTGTATATAACATGAACTGCATTAGAGTATATTGATTTTATGAAGTTATCTTTCAACTGCTACTTATAGATTTGTTACAGGATTATAAATCTTAATAAAGTGCTTGAGTCAATGCATTAGAAGGAAGAAGCCCTTTTGAGCACATGATTTGTGAGACCAGACTGTGGGTTTCCAGCATCACACCTGTGAAGGTCTGGCATAAGGACAGCTCTTCAGGCTGTGGAAGACCTTTGCATGAAACCAGAAGCAGCCTGATGGGGCTTCTCACTGACTATTCTGCGTGGGTGGGATTTCCCACCCTCTCACTGACTATTCTGCATGGGTGTGATTTCCCACCCCCCTCCAGTCTTCTCTGCAGAGATGGAGCTGGGAGTATTTGAAGAAGGGCCAAGCTGCAGAGCAATACAACAGCTCTCCAGGAACCTAAAGACTATAAGTAACATGTGTAAGAGGAAGCAGCTTCCTGAACACTGAACCGATGACTAAAAAAACTTTTTAACAGACACTTACGGTTGCTGGGGAATATTTCCTGTTGTTCCAAAATCCCTAGACAATCAATACTCAGTCCTCTGCAAATCATCTTGTGCAGTGTAAACTTTTAGTTTTGAGAGAGGCAAATGCACATATCCTAAAAGTACATTCTTATTCAAATAGTGGTTTTTTATTTGACTTTTCCCAAAATCACAGCATCGTGTACTATTTCATCCTACATGGTCATAATGATACCATTTGATCCTACAAAATGCCAGTCTGAGCCATGGAAGTCCTGGGCACAAAGGACAAGACAGGCAGGTTCAAGCAGTTTTCAGCTGAGAAACTTCCTGCTCAGATGACCCCAAATGGGGGTCCCTATACACAGGTAATCCAAGAAAATGTGGATTATATAAAATTATCATTTTGAAAGAGAAAGGACTAGTTCAGTGAAGTATATGATATTCTACTTGGATTGCTGAACAGTCATTCAGGGAAAGCTTAAAGCAGTCTTTTTGTTTGTAAATGGCAGTGGTTCACTTGTGCACCTTAAAAGCTGTGTTTAACCCAACTGGTGAACTCTGCGCAGCTCTGATTTACAGTATGTTCTGTTTTACAAAACCTACTTAGTCAACATATGGGAACAAGGATGGAGGAGGAGCCGGGAACATCTGCTTTCCTTGTCTTGTGCTTGCACGGATGCTGCAGACAGCCTTTTGCTCTGGAAGACTGTCAAGCCTGTAATAGTCACCAACCACTTGGATGCAACAGCGTGCTCTGATATTGCTGTCTGTCTTCCTGCTGTGACTAACTCGGGATTTTTCTGGTTTTGACAGAGTGCCGACGTGCCCAGCAGTTTGCCTGCAGTCCTCACTAGCAGGGCTGATGGCCAGGGTCTCCACACCACACATCCGCCAGCCACCTCATGCTCATGCCAAAGGGCATTGATGTTGCCAGTGAAACAGACTCCTCATTAAAGATTTCCAATCAGGGGATTAAGAAAACAACTCAGTTTGTCACAATCTATACCGCTGCTGTAACTTTCTATGTGCAATTCTGGGATGAGAACATTATTTTCAAGAACGACCAGCATTTTCATTTCAGAGGCAGCAGAGACAGAGAGGAGGCAGCCTGATGTGGCATTTGGCTTTAAAGCATGACAGGGCTTGGGTCCAACAGACAGAGCAGAGGTAAGGTTGTGCTGTGGAGACTGGCTGGCTTCTCTCAAAAATCAGATATTGTCTCAAGAAGAAATTGGCACAAATCTTATGACAGGCTGTCCCTCAAACCTTTACTGCCCTAGGATAAAAAGGCTTGAAATGCTCCTTCTACTCCACATGGATACAACTCTGAGCTCTTATCCTCAACACTATAATTTATTTGGAGTGTGGCAGGAATGTGACCCTTCCCTTGATAAAACTCTTGTCCCAGCACATGCAAGTGGAGAAATTTCTACTTGTCTGAAATGCCTGGCTGCTCTTGGTCAGAATAATGTGTGACCAACAATTGCATGGAAGTAATCCCCTGTGTCTGTATGTCAGGCAGAGGGTTTTCCTCAGCCTCTCTGCACACACCACAGCTCTCCCACAAATATTCTTGCTCCCTGTGGCACTCCCAGCAGCACATAAAAAGCCTCAGAGCAGGCAGTGAGGGGACCACTCTGCTTTGCTTTATTACCATGATGATCAGTTATGAAATCAGTGTCTCCCCAAGGCACAACGGTAAGCACTCCATGATGTGTTAAATCACTATAACGATGGCCATGAGAGATGAGTTTCAAGACACCAAGAGAGCAGCTGACTTAAGGGAAAGAAAGTGGAGCAGTTCCTATTGTTCCCACAGGGCCAGATCCTGCCACTCTTGCATCTGGTCCTCTGAAATCACTGCAGTGGTAAAGAGTCAGCAACCAATTTGGCCAGCTGGTAGGTGGTGAAGCAAGTCAGGGCCAAGGAGTAACCTTGAGCAAGGGAAGAAATGCTTCTCATGGCCAGAGGCTCGCTCAGATGCTATTGCAGACTGCACAACCAGGATGCTCAGAGAGACACCCAGCGAGAAGCACCAGCCTGTGAACTGGAACAGATTAGTCAGATGCCGGTTGTCCCACACAAACAAATCCCTTTCCAGTGCCATGTCCTCCAGGCAGAAGACCTGCTCCCCAAAGCAGATGATTTGGGCTTCTGTGCATCATGGGGAAACAGGAGAACCGTGAACTGGAAAATGGGTCTGAGGGCAGCTGCATGCACTTCCCAAAGCAGCCTCTGCTCCCAGACCTGTAAGCACAGGCTTGTCTGCAGCTCAAAACTATTGAAAGTCACCACTAATGAGTATCTTCAAAAACACTGCTATTTTGTTCTGCATTTCATTTTCTTCTCTCTTTATTTTCAATCTTTCTGGGTCACATAATGCTGAAGGATGTTATTTTGGTTGCCTTGCCTGTTTTCTCTTAGTGTAGCAGATGAAAGGTTGCCCCAGACACTGTGTTGTCCATGGCTTGGTCATTTTTCTGGCAGGTTATTTCCCACATTGCAAGGTCATCCTGTACTCGTCAAACCACTGAGCTGAAGGAGTGTTTGGTCATCATTTTCCAGTAAGTAGCAACTATGATTGCAGCTGTGGAGAAATTAATACCTCCAGGCTTCCCCATCCTTCTCCCAACCCCAAACGGAAGTTTTTTTCAGTGTGTAAAGTACAGATCAGAACACTGCCCCAGGTGGTGTCATTTTTGTGTCATTCACATTTTTCTCACACCAGTAGCAAAGCAAACAACAAGGCAGTTTGATGCAGGAGCCCTCACCAGGTCGCATTGCTCTGTCGTCCTGCCTCCCTGCATTAAACTCAAGCTCCAAAACCCTGTCCTCCCTCCTGGCACGTCCTCCTTCTCCCTCCTGTGTGGTCTCATACACTTCTTTCATGTTGTTGGTACGCTACCAATTTCTCATATCCCCGTTCGTTGGCTTTTGGGGCCCACTGGACCTGAAGGAGGGAGCACAATCCACCAAGAAGATGGCAACCTGATGAAGGAAGAGACAGCACTAATGAGAAAAGGGATCACAGCCCAAGATCACAGCCTCCCTCCTTGACCTGCCCAGCCTTGTTCCAACATCATGCCTGTCTCCCTCCATACGTTCAGGCTAGTTTTATCCATTAGTTTCCCCTTTAACACTCAACTCTGCTGCATTTTCCTGAGGAAGCCAGATGAGCCAGTGGGCTTTGGCATTGTGGTAACAACCAGCTCTATTTAACAACTGTTACTTGATTAACTGAAGACACAACTTTGCTTGGACATGCCCTCTGTGTGTGTCTCTGTGTGCATCCTCCAATCCCACAGGCCAATCTCAACCAAACCTAGGAAGGGGTAAGTCATTCCAGAGTGACTGCATCATTAGCACATTAGATATGAGAGACTAGCTAAGGAGAAGGCTGCAGAGCAAGCTCAGCCCTTGCTGGAAACAGGATAGAGATCTCGTTAATTCTTGAACCAATATCAAGAAATAAACATCAATAAGCCCCAAGGCAGAAGAGGGATTTAGGTGCACCATTTCTGATCATGAGGTAACTACTTGCTTTCAAAAAGTTATCTGAAGCCACCAGGGCCCCCAGCTAGGAATGATTGCAACTGTGCACAAGAGCTGTTTGCTTTTCCCAGCCCTCTCCAGCACCCCTTCCTACCTGCCCCACATAGTCACATATCAGATCATTAGGACCAGATTCTTTCACACAGGGCTCAACACCACAGCCACCCCAGGAGCCTGCAGGTCTCAGCAATCCCCACCTGCACCTGAGGTACAAGGGTGACCTTTGGCTCTTGAGTTGTCCAGGTTTATCTGAAGGACACTTCATTTTGTTTTCTCCAGCGGGACAGCATTTGGCTTCCCAATCTTCTGTGCAGAGGAAATCTGCTCTTCCGAAACCTTTCTAGGAAGGGTACAAATGGATATTTCTGTTCAGTTAACATTTTGGTTTTATTCTTACGTAATGTTGCTGAAATTCCTGAGCCATTCCAGAATATAGCCCTCTAAACCTCAAAACAGCCCTTGGTCATTTGCACACTATTTTCTGGGTGGGGAGGAAGGTTGCAGACAGTCCCTCCAGAGCCCAGCACTTCTTATTCTCTCACCTCCAGCTACTTCATCACCCCAGGCCTAGATTTTCCTTCTTTTTTAGATAGTGTTGCATAGTTTAACCCAGGCATTGATAAAGTGCTAGAAGAGAGGATCTAGATCTAGGCATCCAAATTACACATCTAAAAATTATTGCAGGCTGTTTTTTCACAAGTCATTTACTACCTAGCCTGTCTGTCTTCACATCCTGGACACTAGGCCTGAGCAGCCCTGTGAACATCAAAATATTCTCAAATATTTGGCCAAACAGCTTAAGAGGAAAAAAAATGTGAAGTACTCTGACTCAATCTGTGCTACCCTGAGTAAGTGACAGAGGAAACTCAGGAAACTCAGTAGCCTCAAGGATTTGTCAAATAAGGAACAAAATAACATGAAGATGTGTCCTGAGGAAATTTGCCAATCTCAAAATTGTGTGCACATCTCCATCACAGTGGTTTTCTGACACCTTCAATAAGATCTCAATGCGTTTCCATGGGTACTTCAACTTTGATTTTCTGTGTTCCTGCTGTTGCTTGTGCAGCCAGTAAGAAGACAACACACTGGGCTTCTGGAGGCTCAGTGTGGATCTACAAGTTGGCTTACACACCTCTCTAGGGAAACACCTTGGTTTGGACCATTGTTTGTGCTTGTACAACAGTGGGGTCCCACCCTTGGCCTTCAGTGGCCATCCCTGGTGATGCTCCTTGGAAGCAGGACTCCTTATGCCTGACCCAGATTGACAACACTGTAGTCTCTCTCTAGGAGAGAGCCTAGATCCTAACTTGATTCTAGATGTTACCATGGCATCATCTGCTGAAATACCATGCTATTTTAGGCCCTCCTGGGAAACACAGAAGACAGCTGGGCTTCTCTTCACCTTCTCCTAGGGAGTTTTCTTGTGAAAATGGAAAGGAAAAGGAAATTCTGGGTTGAGGAAGACAGGTTAAAAAAAAATAATAATAAAAAAAAAAATTGTTGCATCAGGTTTATATAATTGCCCAGATTGTCTAATAAAAAACAATAATTTCCTCATTCTTTGATTCAACATTATGCACATTGGGTAGAAATGGCGCCAGTGACTGGAGCACACAATATAGGATTTGTTTTGAGGTATAAATATCAGAAGCTATTCTTGAAGGAGAAATGAGCTGGAGTTTTTGTGACAGCACTAGTCAAAGGACAGCCCATAGAAATGCAGAAACCCACGCAACCAAGAAAGACATGGAACGAAACCAAACAAGAGGAAAAGGCAAAATGTTGTGATAAATGCACCAACTGTATTTAAGAAAAATTAGAAGCAATATTTTGCTTGTCTTTTTAAGTGACTTAATGACAGAGAAACGTAGCAGTGGCAGCCTTGCAATTGAAAGTCTTCCATCTCGCCATAGGAAGGGTTATCACAGATACCAATCCTCCTAACACAGCTTCTACCAAACAACATACTCCTGAACAAATCACTTTGCTATCCCATTTTCCAGACCAGGGAGAGTCACTACTGAAAAAGCTAACAAGGTAAAATGGATTGTCATTTGTTTGGACCAGAGGTTTGATTCAGCTTTCAGAGAGAACCCAAACCTCTGTGAATTACAAGGAAAAACTACAAATGGCACAGAAATCACTGAAAGCAAGGCTTAACTGAACAATAAATCCTTCTGTAGGACACTTTGTATCAAACACAGATGACAGAAGCTCCATAAGACAAAACATTTATGTAATAAAAAATTGCTCTACCATCTCAAATTTGTTCAAAAACTGCGGGCAGGTTGACTTCACTCCGACAGGCTTCGGGCTGGACAAAGTTATGATTTGCTTCTACTGTTTGACTTGATGACAGACCTCTGTCATCCCAAAACGAAGCTTAAACCCAGCAGGAAAACACAGAGCCAGCCTGAACTTCATGGTAGGAGCTCAGCTAATTCAATGGAAAAATGGTTCTCAGACTTGTTATTCTGTGCTCAGTCTCAATCAAAATTAACACTGCTGGGTAACACATTAATGCACAGTCCTCGTAGTAGGACTGTGGTCTCTGTGTCTTCCTACCTCTATGTGTGACTTGAAGGAGGTGATTTTTATTTTCCCCAGGGAAAATAAAATCTTTCTCTTTAGAAAGATAAAGCGAGCTGATGCCAAAATAACACGCAATTGTCACTACAGTATTAGCTTGCTTTAGCTGGGGACAGCAGCCACATGTCACGTTGTTACAGTCACTCAGTGGTTCAGATTCCACCCTCTGAAAATTCATGTGTGAAATCCAGGGCTGGGTCTGTTGGCAGTGTCCCGCCTCCCTGGCACCCCATGGAGTGAAACCCCTGTCCCCAGTGTTCTATTGACCATGATCCAGCAGCCATGGGAGCAACGCAGCCAGGAGCTAATGGAAAGAGGGGGCACAGAAGATCTTTCTTTGCTCAAACAAGCTTTTTAACCATTTTCGCTTGCAATTTTCCTCCCTTTTGCCTCCCCGTGGTCACATAACCCATTTTGTGAAACAAGATTCTCTGAGACTCAACAGGCAATTACCTGCTTTCTTGCTGAACTGCTTGGCAACCAACGTCTCTGCCTACAGCATACAAACAAACCCACCCCTGATCTGGGAGGAAATGGGAGTTCCTCACCATCTTCAAAAACATTTTTCTCTGCCCAGGCCTCTCTATTCAATGTCTTAATCATAGAATCATAGAATTATTTAGGTTGGAAGAGACCCTTGGGATCATCAAGTCCAACCATCAGCCCTACTCTACAAAGTTCTCCCCTACACCATATCCCTCAACACCACATCTAATCTACTCCTAAACACATTCAGGGATGGTGACTCAACCACCTCCCTGGGCAGCCTATTCCAGTGCCTGACCATGTTGGAGGTTGTTGACTTCTTCTTTTGCTAGGCAGGAAGCAGGTTTCTTTTTGAGCTAAAATGTGCATGTGTAGGGCCATATCACATTCCAGTGCCACCTGCAAACAGGCCATTTCACAGGTAAATAAAGAGAATAATCAGTTTTAAAAGCACAACACCTATTTCAGAGAGTTAGGAACTGTCTTTCAATGGCTTCTTGGTACCTGAAGTGGCCATCCTAGGAAGATGCTTACATGCATTTGTGGTAGCAAATGAAACTGAAATGAGCTATTGAGCTCTTGAGTTTTTCATGTGATTGAATAGGCTTTGTGAAAAGCGCCTCTGTGAGCACAGCCACCCTGCACCCATATGCAAGTAAAGCATTGAGCACTGTTCCCCATTTCCTTTTCCTCTGTCCTACAGCATTTTCTTTTCTATATTCTTGAGGCTTTGTTGGTAACAACAGCACTTCTCAGTTCTTAAGTAGAGGTCTGTGTGTGTCGGCAAATTGCAAAATATTTGGCAATGGAAAAAGGCTGTGATTATCTCAATGTTACCAATGAAGAACTTACTATAGGAGGAGGACTTTGAAGGAATCTTATTTGCAGCATATTTCATTGCTCAGGTATCCTATTTCTAATAACTGTTACAACTGATAACAGAAAACTTTCATTTCCCTCAAATATTTTTAGGAACTCAGAAAAATATACTAAGCCAAGATGAAAAGTCAAAATAATGAAATGATTGAAAGCCTTATTTTAAGTATTTGGAAATTTTTCATTTAGTCTTTACCTTATTTGCCCTTATTTTTCTTTTAATCTATTAGTGCTTTAATCAAAAATAATCCATTAATTCATATATTAATGTATCTATGAACTCCAATAGCAATCATCTCAGAAGTAGCTGTTGCATGTAATGTTGTTTATTTAGATTTATGCTACTGAAAGTAGAAACAACCAAGCAAAACACCAATTCAGAGATTCAGGCTCAGCGGATTATATTGCTCCCATCATTAGCTAAACAGTTAGCCTTTTTCTGTTTCTCAACACCATGAATTTCCCTCAAACAATTCAACACACCTGGACACAGTTAGGAAGAAAAATATAAAACACCTCCCAAGTATTGCAATTAGGTTTGTTCTGGCAAGTTCTGCAGCTGTATTCTGGTGGCAATTGGCTTCTGTCACAAGAAGTTGAGCCAAAAGTAATGTTTTCTTTTGCATACAACATATGGAGCTTTCTTTTTGCTGAATTCCACTGTGCAGCATGCCTCTGGGTACGCTGCCGTCCAACGTGCGAGTTGGACAGTCCAGCACCAATAGTTACTTCTGGGAGTACCGAGATGTTATCAGTGCTACTAAAAAGAAAGAGTGACTTGCAAGTCAGTGAAACGGCTTTTAATGCAGCCAAACACTAACCGGCAGCAAAAGGCTTCTAGCAGGGGGGATTTCCGATCTACACATCACGGCCATGAGCACCCTCAAACCCAGAAGGTGGAGATGGGAAAAAGATTTATTCAAATGCAAAACAAGGGAAATACTCAGTTTGCAAAATTTTGCAGCCTGAGCCTGTGCCTGCAAATGGAGAACCTGTGCATCACGCTGGGTGTAGCTCTATCTCTAGCTACCAAGTATTGTTTTATGTGACATATCTTTGGCCTCAAGCACAAAACAGATTTTACACACAGAGCACTTGCAAAGAACTTGATGATATTATTTGCAGAATATTTGTGTTGTTTCAGTTTTCCTCTTAAACCGGTATGAAAGCAAGTATGAAGATTCAGGCATCATTCATAATGTAGTCATATTACTAGGTTCTGTAAGAAGTATTTTCTTTGTGAAACTCTTCAGAAACTGAAAGCAAATTGTCACAATCCAACCTCAGAGCAGTCATTTTTTCCTCAACTTCCCAGAACTAGAAGGCAGTAAATGAGTGTGTGACTGCACAAACTGATCCTTAGAGGGCGAACAGCATCTAGCTCCCTCTGTGCCCACCCATCTGTTTCCCACTGGTGAGTTTGAGCCTGGGCCAGAGTTGAGGTATTACACAACAGCAGGACCTGATTGAGGCAGACCAAAGAGAAGCTTTGTCCTTTCTCTTAGACCCACAAAATCTCCACTTTCTGGCTAATATAATAGAAATGCACTTGTGGGAGAGAGCCTGGTACAGATCACCAGGGTCCTGGAGTAACAGCCTGAAAGTACAGGGGAGGGATTTGATGACAGACTTGTGTCTTGGACCTGGATGAAGCTGGGAGGGAGGCTCTATCTGCAGAGGTCTAGCCAAAAATACCCACACCCCAGGTTGGGAGAAAGAACTGAAGAAGAAATTAGGACTCTGGAAAGCGGGAAGTATTCAATCTGGGGAAGAAACAGGGTATTTTAAACCGCAAATTAAAACAGGTGTTTCACGACAGGACAAGAGGGAATGGCTGCAAGCTGCAGCAAGATAGGTTTAGGCTGGACATTAGGAAAAAAATTTTCACGGAGAGAGTGGTCAGTCAGTGGAATCAGCTGCCCAGGGAGGTGGTGGAGTCACCCTCTCTGACTGTGTTTCAGAGTAGATTAGATGTGGTGTTGAGGGATATGGTGTAGGGGAGAACTTGTAGAGTAGGGCTGAAGGTTGGACTTGATGATCCCAGGGGTCTCTTCCAACCTAAATGATTCTATGATTCTATGATTCTATGTTTAGAAGCTGGGCCAACCGATCCCAATGAAATGTTGTGATCCAAGGGGAAGGGCTGCAAGGCAGGCTGGGGGCTTTGAAGGCCTGTAGGGAGTTTAGGACCAACAACAGCATGTGTGGGCTAGATGTGGACATAAGAGCACAGCAAGCAACAGCATAAAAGCCTCGTCATCTTGGGTGAGGAGTGAAAAGAGTTTGCTTTTCACCACGCATTTTCTACTACTACTGCCGAAGGAGAACTAGGGCAGGAGCTGACATGGGCTGGGGAGACGCTAAGCCACAACATAACCTTCCTGTGTGTATGAAAGGCCCAGCAGCTAGCTTAAGATAAGGAATAAGAACAGTAATGGGGACTTTGCCAGCTTTTACAATTAATTTCAGTGACTTCACAGTATCCCTAAAGTGGTGGCCTGTGTGTGGCTCTTGCGCATGTGGAATTTTTCAGTGTGTGTGTAAAGCATTGAGCACTGCAGAACTAGGAATTTGTGTTGTTTGTGAGCAAACTGGTCCCTTTCAGACCCACAGAGGGACCCTGGTTCACACTACGCCATCTTTGGGCATGAGA
The DNA here is from genome assembly GCA_013400555.1 of Jacana jacana. Classification (NCBI taxonomy): domain Eukaryota; kingdom Metazoa; phylum Chordata; class Aves; order Charadriiformes; family Jacanidae; genus Jacana; species Jacana jacana. Next base: position 117,985 of record VZTM01031657.1, read on the forward strand.
CATCTCCAGCAACTTCCAGGGGCCAGAGACCTGTGCCAACTGAATCCAGGTTGTGCCATATGTCCCCAGCCTCAGTCCTGGGAAGAGCGGAATTACCTCAGCTGGCATTTTTTGAAAATGCTGATTTGGATAGACTCTCAGCAAAACTACTGTATTTCAAAAGCCTTATAGTGAAAATATTTGGTAACCTGAGCTACAGCACGGCTGGAGGCAGCTCTACTGTAGGGGTGGGAGAAAGCTGTAAAACAGTTCTATTCCTATGAGCCCTCTGAGCCCAAAAAATAAGGGTGGGACTCAGTGTCCCCAGACTTCTCTTGGGCAAATCTGTGCATTAGAATGCTATCTTGTTTGCCATCAGAAATAGAGACACCGGAACGTTAATGAATCCATCCTTACAGAGACTGCTGAGCTGTGAATGTTTAGACTTTTTTCTTCTCTGTCTCGTTTTTTGTTTGTTTGTTCGTTTATTTTTTGTTAATCCTGAACTTTTTTTTAACTCCTGGGTTGGAAAAGTAAGCCAGTAATATTCACTTTAATAAAAAAAATAAAAAAATTGGCAGTATAGAGGACAGTTTGGGAGTCTTAAAGCACTATTTGGCCTCTGTTCTGTTCCAGATCCCTTAAACTTATCTTTGATTGCAGAATTCTTAATGGGCTTTTTTTTTAATTTAAAACAAAAACATAACAAAACCAAAAAAAAAAAACGGATAGTTCAGTCAATGCTCTGTCTTTAATTCAATATTCATCCCAATTGATTTTCACCTCCAAGTTTCACTTCGTCATGAAACACGGCATTGTGTTAAGGAAGTTGTGGGGGAACTTGTAGGTTTTGGCAGCTGGAGTGAGGGGAAGCTGTGGTTTTTAGATTAGAGGAAGGTGTGGGAATCAGCTCTTTAGCTAGTGGTCAGAGCAGCAGGGCTTGTGCATGTTGTTTGTGTGCATTTTTGTTGTCAGCCTTTAGAAGCTATCTCCGGGTGGAGGTGAGCAGGAAGCAGAGGCATCAATGGCGATGGTCCTTGCCCTGCCACAGGCTCGCTCCACAGTGGTGATGGCACCATGCCAACCCAACATCCCCAAGTTGCTCCACAGCTCTCCCCTGCCCCCTTAACAGAGGGATAGGATTTACAGGCACCATCCCATCCCCATGCCCACATTAACTGCCTGGGGAAAAGAAATTCCCTTTCCCATCTGGGGCATCTCCATTTACAAGGCTGCCAAGCTCCTGAGGACTGCAACTCTTAGGCAAACATATTTCCAGATATTTTCTGCGGCTGCACTATATATTCTGTGGTTCAGTCTCATGAGATATGCAGGGCTTTCCATGGCAACCACAGAGATAGCTTTCTTCTTAAAGAAACAGCAAGTAACAGAAAATGAGATGTTTACATGGGTAAAATCAACCAGTTTAAAGACATCAGGAAGCCCATCACAACAAACTCTGCTCCCGGGAATGCAGCTCTGTCCCTAAGGGGAGCAGAATTAGGGAAGAGTATGTGACAGATGTTAGTCACAGTCCTGGATGCACTGTGGAAAAAGGCAAATTGAGAGCAAGAGAAGCCAAGCAAAAACCCGTTCTGTTTGTGCCTCACCTGCCTCTGCGTCTCCTCACCTCACCCAGCTGAGCCTGTCCCAGTTCCCTCACCAGCATCCTGGGGTCTGCTTTTAAAGTGCTTTCCCACTTACTCACAATTTAATTTAAAAAAAAAAAGAAAGTAATTTACCTGTGCTTTGCTATGGCTATCCAAACACCCATCCAGATTGGCACATTGACTACAATCCTAAATGTTCTCAATATCTTTTCTCCCTCTCTTGCTAATTGTCAATGACATCCATTGCTCTCTATCTCCTTCAGAGACCACTTTTTCCATGAAGCTCAATGACCTTCTCTCAGCTGTCACTGCAGCACCTGGACCATTTATAATGGCCTGTGTAGAACTTTGTCACTGTTACTCTATATTTTTACTGGCAGATCCTTTGGGAAGGCATCTTTCCACTTTCAGGTGTGGTGATAAAGGGAGGAAACTCCTGAATTATTCTGCTAGTTATTATATATGCTAGGTGTCATTAGAGCTGTAGTAGAGAAAATGAGTATTAACAAATTAGAAGGAAATTCAGAAAATGACAGCAACAATGAGGGATCAAAAGGGACTAATTTAGGATTACTGAAATCTCTAAATATCATCCCCAAGAAGAGGCATAGAAAAGGCTTTGCTAAGTCTACAAAGGTATAAGGAATACAATCAAAAATGACTGTTAATGGGGGATCTTGGAAAGCAGTTAAACTTCAGAGCATGTTAATAAAGAAGCAACCTTCCTCCTAGTAATCTCCAGTGGCTTTTGAAGCTGTCTCTGTGGCAGACAGCGGAAATCTCTCCCTTGACACCTTTCCTTATTGCCAGTTTAACTGTGTGATTTTTAGTGGCCATCTCCCGCCATTCAGAAGAGATCCACAGAAGCCAGTTATAAAGCCTTCTAGGATGGTGTGACTTGAACCTCTCCCGTCCACTTCTGCTATTTGGTGTGACGGCATGATGCAAGGATCTGTCCCAGACCCACCTCTATATCATTATGCTACTGGAGCAAGGATCCTATTATTTCTCTTTCCTATGATCTTTTGCTGTGCTGCAAGTCAGTGCTCACCTCCTCAGGAAGCTCAGGTATGAGACTTTCTAAAATGATTAACTTGCCTGAACTGACTTGTCCTCACTAGTGACAGTTGAGGCTTAATCTCGTCAGTTTCTGAGAACACTTCGCCCAAGGACTTGGCTCTCCATACCTACCCACATGGCATGATGAGCTGGAGTACTTAAATCAAGGGCTGCCATAGCCACACTCCCATGTGAACGAGCTCTAAATGCACAGTAAGTCATCTATGTCCTATGAATGCTGAGGATTTGGACTTAAAGCAGTTTAGATTTTACTCCTGGAAATTAAAGCTTAGACTCTGGAGGAAGCACTAGAATGAGAACCCAACATTTCCATAGGAGGCCAAATAATTACCCTCCCTGCATGCTCTGCCTTCAAAACATGGGTGTGGTCGTTTGGAGAAGTTTATACTAAAACAGTGAAAATCATTTGTTTGATACCAGTCATAGGATGCAGTTGTGGTATGCAGGGACTCAGTGCACTGAGGAAACAATTCTACAGAGCACTTCAGAAAGCAAGTTACACGACTTGCTCTGCATCACATGGAAAGAGAGGACAGGACCGGCAGCAGAGCCCTGGCATCCCAGCTTCCAAATCTGAGCCATAACCACAAAACTCTCCTTCCTTCCTCCCACGGCCAGTCTTGTGCAGCTTTGCTGGGGGAGGGAAAAAAGCAGTCACTGATCGCTAAATGGAAAATGAACTCAGTAGCAAAAGCAATTTCCTTTCCAAACTTCTAAACTATAAAGAATCAGGGGAGGGAAGGGCTAAATCTATTAAAACAGATAATCTACAGTGTTCTGCTAACTGGGATATACTATAATCTTTTTAAGTGAATTGTTTTCCAGCCAGAGTATGTATTCAACCTCACAAAATGTCTGGAATAAGAACCACAATAAATTGTTGTAGCTCCTTTGAAGTCCGCCAAGCTTCTGCAAGCTGGGCAGGCTGAGGATGGGCTCTGGAAAACTTTCTCTTCATTTGAATATTAAGAAGGCTAATAAAACAAAGAGGACATGGTAAGTTCTGGAGGTTTTTCTTCAGTTACCAAGGGACGATTTGGATGTGAGTGTGGTTTTTAATAGCTCTCTTCACCCTAGTCTGTTAGTCGTGCTCAGAGAACCAGTCGCAAAGAGCATCTCCTGCTGCTTTGCAGATTAATTACCCAATGTTTGGATGAAGCGCTGTGTCGGTGCTAAGTGTTATTACTTCCAGCAGCACAACTCTGCAGCAAATGCAAGCAGCCACTTTGAGAGAGCCATCATTGCTTCTGAAACACCCCCATATTCCTCAAAGCAAGGTCCTGCCCGCTGCTCCAGTAAGTGGCATTTCTCCATAGAGCTGGAGATATTGGCCTGCTCTGGCAAGCGTGGACATGGGCAGCAAACACCGCATGGTGGTGCAGCATTTTGTGCACACCAACAGACAGACTAGTAGGAATAGCTCCAGATCACTAGTATACACCAATTCCTGTCTCACTACTCATGTTACCCAGCTTAGCTGCCCAATGTGCTTCTGTTCTTGCACCTCCCATTTGCTGTGTAATTGGACCCTATATAATGATCCCCATGGAATTTATACAGCCAAGGGTTCTAGCGACACTAATATGTCAAGATGATGACTGGCCTATATTAAGTGATGAATGTATGGATTCTGCCATGATGGTGGCTCCCTGAAGATGATTTCTAGAGCCTGGTTGTAGAAAGCAGGGTTTCAGGGTCAAGAATACCTGCTTCTGAACTCCCCCCAGCAATGGCTTATGAGAGCCACAACACAGAGAGATTAATATATTTTTTCACAGACCTTGGGACGGTGCTATCTTGTCTGCAGACATCTGTATGTCTGTTTTTACAGTGGAAAGTCATAAAAAGCCTTTTTCACTCCTTGCCTGTTTTTCTCAAAAGCCAGCTGTCATCACATCTTATGCTCAAGACGTGATCTATGGTCAGCCTGCGTGTTCTACTTTCTCCAGGTACCCTGAATTCCCGTTTGCACTGGTATGCAAGCAAGACCCTGGGAAGGTGCAGCTCCACTTCTTCCTTGTCAGGGCACTATTTAAAAGAACAGCCTTGGCAGTTTTCCCTCCTACATATGCTATGAACCAGCCCATGCACATTCATCATCATTTCCAGGACACGGAGGAGGAGAGTGAGGAGGAGATCAGAATCAGTGTTTTCTCACCACCTTTACAGCAGAAGCCTTGGAGAAAAGAGGAAGCAATTCTGAGGCCTGAGGTTCCTCTTTATAAATCTACAGGAATTTCCTATAAAATGGGGTGCGTATTTTCCAAGGAAATGAGGTATACACTCAACACTTGCATTGATTCCTGTGGGGAAGAGAGATGGGAAGGGAACACTCATAGAAAATACATCCATCCACAGGAAACCTGTATTAATGCAAGGTCACAGCCCATTGCCGAAATACACATCGAAAAAAAATTCACATAACTTTTAGGCTGCTTGCTGAATTATAGTATTCCTAAAAGAAGCATTGCAGATAGGAGCCAGACTTCTCAGAGGTGTAATGCAAAGGGGCAACAGGCAACTTGATCTAACTTTGAAGCTGGTCTTGTTGAGGCCAACCCCAAAGCCTCCCGAGGTCTCTGCCAACCCCAGTTACTCTATGGTGTTACGATATTTAAAAATTAATGGTATGCTGTGTAGAATGTTTATTAAGAGGTGACATGCTTGTTGAAGTTGCCTGATTTTTTTCCAGTACTTAGCTTCTATTTAAAGTAATCAGTATCTCCCCAAAATCCTCCCTGAAATTTTCTCCTTTCAGCTAAAAATTTCCCTGGTTTTCTTCAGAACCAAAAATGAATCAGTTGTCTCTGCGTAAGAGCATAAGCTTATTAGAAATACCGTGCTGTGTCAGATCCATCATCCATCTATTCCACCAGTGACAGCAGGAGATGCTATTTAGGGAGAATGCACAAACCCTGATACTATCTGTGGTCTATTTCCCTCACACTCCCTCAGCATTGACACTCAATGGAAAAGAGATGTTCAAGTTCTCTCTGGTTGCTGATCATGGCCTGTTTCAGAGTCTCCAGTAGCAACAATGCCAGAAGTTAGTTACACCATACTTAAATCAATTCTCTATATGTTTTTTTAAAAGTTTCTACTGGTTTCAGTGAGTGTTGGGTAGTTCAGTGTTGTAGGATGTGATCAGTAACCATTCTACAGTCACGTTGCCCACCATCTGCCTGAGGTTATCAATCCAAATCATATCCCCCCTTCAGCTTTCTCTTCAGCCAGGAAAGACACAGCCTTCCTAGTGCCTCCTCATAAGGCAGTTTCTCCAGTCCCTAGGTTATTTTGGTCACCTTCCCCACTACTTCTCCTACCTCTTTAGTGTCCTTGAGATATAGAAACCAGAATCACACAGACTCAGAGCATGGAAGCAACATGACTGTCATGACTGCAATATCCTTCCTGATGAGCCCCAGCATTTTATTTACTTTCTTCATTTCCACTTAACACTAAGTCAACATTTCAGAGAACTGCCAAAGATGGCTCCAAGGCCTCTTTCTTGAGTTATAACAGCACCTTTTGTTACAAAAAAAATCCATACAGATAAGTAAGAGCTATAAATCTCTGTGAGTAGGTGGTATAAAATCAGGAGTACTTAAAAATACTTAGCTCATTTTTCAATAATGAGCTAATAAGCTAAAGAATTAAAAATAAAAACATTCAGACTACAATAAAAATAAAGCTTAGTTGGACATTCTTAACTCTGTCCAATGATGGCAAATAAGATGGCCTGGTCTTCACCTACTTTATCATGTATTAGCTCTCAAGCAATACATCTGTTCCATTCCTGCATCTCAGTTTGTTTCCTTGCAGAGTTGCATTTCATTCTGTGTGGTGCAATTTCCTTGGAAATTTTCTCATGCTTTGTGTTCTTGCGCTCTTTAGAAGAAATTATGGAGTCGCTGTAAAGATGCCTAAAGTATCAGCATTAGTGTGGCTTGTTATAGCTACATACGTGTATTTTATCTGGACACTGGCGATATTCCTGTCATACTTTTCCCCCTTACATGTCCAGCACATAAGCATAATGGACCTATTTCACCTACAGTTTCCATAGATTAAATTTTTGTCAGGAGTTATAGTTGAAGAAGATAGAACATACCTGTCAGGTGCACAAATCCACTCCAGGACTGATCCAAAGAAGGGTGGTCTTCGAGGTGAAAAATTGATGAACAGTAATCATAGACTCCATTACTGTGCTTTGAGCACTAGTACATTTGTAAAAAAAATGTCACCAAATAATCAGGTAATCAAGTATTATGAAAATGAACATAGTGAAAAAAGAGTAGGAGAAATTCTACTGAGCAGTATCTGAAGCTAGACTAAAGTCACGTGTTTACTATTTTGTGTCTATATATGTTCTATATATGTCTATAGTCTATATGTGACTATTTTATGTCATCATTCAGTCACACCAGCCAGCTGCCTGTGCAGGAAATGTTAATTCTCAGTGTTTGGTACCTGCTGAGTTCTAAGCTATGAATTGTGCTGTCTGAATTTTTTAGTGACTTTTATTTTTTCATGGCCTACAATTATGAAACATTTGCTCTAAAGAGCTCTTAGTAGCTTTTCACATTGCTGCCTCTTTTATTGCCATAAAATGGGAACATACGCAACCTAAGGCTAAATGCTGCTCTTCACTGGACAATGGATAAGTTACTATGGAGAAAACCTTGTCTACAACTAATTTAAAAATCTGCCTCCAGGTCCTGAACACAAACTAAAATATTGTTATACTGACTTATCAGCTTGCAGAATAAAAATGAATGTGGGTGAAGGGCAGATTCAAGTACCTCTCAAGGCGCAAACCTGAAGGCTGAGCTGCGACACCACCAAGCACAGAAAGCAACACAAAAACAGAAAATCCATGGAATTCAGCATCAATGAGAACATCAAAGTCTTTTATAACCCAATTTTGTTCCTCACCTGAGAAAGTCCAGGTGACATCTGTACTGACAGCAAGCTGGTTTGGCAATACTATTTCCCATGTGCAGCTACATGGCAACATGCAAAGCAAAGACCTGGGAGTGTGGGCCACCAAGGGTCTCTAAACCCACACTCCTACTCCTGGTAAACTTCTTTGAAGTTGTCTTGGTAGGGAATGACTCTGTGAAGTGTCGGCAATGGAAAGCACATGCCCAATTTCCCCAAAGGACCAGAAAGGAGAGGAATCACTTATGATTGCTGCTATTTATGCCTCCTATAAAGAGTCTGAGAAGATCTCAGATAACACAGTGGCATTTAAGCCCCAGATGAGGAAGCACTTGGTTCTGGCAGAGGCAGAGTCTGAACTCCCAGCCTGTCCCTCACCCATATCAAATGTTGAACAAGTGCCTTTGCCCAGTTTCCTTCCAAGATTCCATTTTTTAAAGACCTTGTCTTCACTAAATAAGACATTTCTCTTTTCCATCCACTGAATGGCTTTCACAGACATACAAGGGATCCAATGGCTGATCCTACTTATTGAGCCGTGCTGGAGAAGGTGTGGGGAGTCAGAGGGGTCAGGAACCTGGGGCTCCAACACAGACTGCAGTGAGACTGCCTGAAAGCAATTAGCTCCTGCCTGAGCTAGGATGTACTCTCCCCTGCCTCTGTAATCACTGTGACCAAGGCTGCCTGTGCTCCCCTTATGGTAACCAACTTAAAAAAAAAAAAAAAGATAATAACCAGATTAACATATTGACATCATTAACCCAGCTACATGTGGATTAAGTGCATCCATTCTCAAGCTGTGAAGTTATTTAGTCGACTGTACCTGTAAGGAGAGGAAATATTTATGTTTTAATGATGTTGGGATCAAGACCTGGAGTGGCTGTGGCGGGTGATGCTGCTGCCATAAGCATCGGTGATTAAAACAAGATGATGTTTATCCAGAGCCAGCACCGAAGCTGTTTAAAAGGGAAGTTTGTTTACAACACAGTAGTACCTAGACTTCTCCTGAACGTACTCCCTCTTCCAGGACCCATCTGCTACGTGATGTGTAGAGTGGCCAGAAAGCAGCTCAACACAGGGGCTGTGCTGCTTGGTGAGGACAAGCATCCTTCCTCTCCTCACCATTTAGCAAAATCCTAACATCAAATTGAAAAGAGAATATCTGTGGCTAGTTCTTCAGAGGCGATGTGTTATATATACAGACATCTCTTGAACTGTGGGCTGGCTACTGCTGTAGCACAGCTAACAGTATAGCAAATGGCCTGGACTCCATTGCCTTCAAGTTCATTCTGTTCTCATGAGGAAAACCCTTTGTGTCTTTGATTAAACACCAGTCTGTGCCTTGCCATTCATGGACATGCAAAAACAAGTGATGTTATTGCACAAGCCCATATCATATTCAGCTGCAGACTCTGTTCTAGTTCATTTGGAAAAGCATACACCACATCTGGCAAGACTGGTATTCCTTTATTAAAAACAATGAGCTACATTTTGGTCTGACTCCTGTTTTGCTAAAGCTGTGCAGCTGTTAAATACAATGCATGTGAGTATTAAATAGTGCTTTCTCTGTGCTCATGTGAGCACATGCATGCGGGGAACTGGCAAGTCTTCCTGCCTTAAAAGACAAAGGGGAAGCATTTGAGCTTGGGACAACACAAGAAGAATTTGGACAATGGGATGAATTCATGAGCAAGAGGGAAGTTCTCTCTGCCGTGCTGTGAAGTGTGGCCAGAAAGCCTTGGGCAGACTCGTCACAAACACAGAGGGAAAAACAATCCATCACTTCTTGCCTCAGCCATAAGTTTCATCTGGCAAAATAACCTTCACCAAATAAAATAACTGCCTATGCTGTTCTGTATAACCAGAACATGGAAAGTACATCTGACACCAGGTGGTGCATGAGATAAGCAAAATACTGATAGAAGACACACCACATCAGCCTTAGAAACCTTGTAGCCCCACTGCAGCTCTTCCTGGCAACACTGAACTCCAAAATAAACCATGCTGAACATGAGGAAAAATTCTCCAAAGTTGAGCAATATTCTGTGTCTGTTACTGTCACATCCAACATTTGCCAGCATCCTCACCAGGTTACTGAAGTATATTTTCTGTTAGAGAAGCAGGACTTGGGTTACGTCAACCCCAAGACTGCTTTACTGGTCAAGATTGGCAGCTAGTTACATTTGTGTTCGTATAATAAAACTAATCCCATGAGGCAAACAGCCTTTACCCTTAAAATACCAGATTTTTCCAGTGAGACCATCTATAACAGGGTCCAGGAGAGCAGCATTGTTACCTTTAGTCCTCCACACCCAGCCCTGATGTGACTGAACAGGCAGAAGGCCATTATGGAGATGATAGAGTTCACCTGGGACATACTTACATTGGAGTAAAGCCCCAGGGAAAACGTTAGGGTTATAGCACATTCAGGCCAACAGCAGATCAGTTCTGTGATTCCTGAAGTCCCACAGAAATACAAAAAATGAATCCTTATCCTGCCAGCAAAGTAGAGCTGCAGGCTGCGCTCTTCTGCTCCCCTCTCTGCTGGCCACTATTTAATTTCTTTGCTTGAAATAAAGTCCAGGACAACACTGGAAGCAAAATACTCTATAAATGGGGCCTGCTTTCTTCATTGCTCTGCAGTTCTCTGCAGAGACTCTGGACATTATCAGAAAATGTCAAATTATAAACCCAGACTTCAAAATCTAAGCATATATCTTTTATAGAAACCGAGTTCCTATGCCAGCTGAAAATAATAAAAAAAGTTCACATGTGAACCTCTTCCATTGGGCCATGTCTTGTAATCAGAAGGGAGATTTTCTTCTCCTTTAACTTCATCACAGTCAAGCCCTAAGTTACATTTGGCACCTTAATCATGATACGTAACATGTCAATTCTGTTAATTCTTTTTAAGTTGTCCAAACTAACAGAAACCTCACAGTAATTGTTATTATCATGGGCGTATTTCACAGCACCCACTTGCTTCTCACTGCATTCACACATCCAGAAATCTCCATCTCCCTCAGATCTTTGCAATGTTGCCATGAGCCTGCAGTAAAAAATACTGCACTCAACAGAAGAGGAAAGCAAAATATTAAGGGCAGCTTAGAATAAATCAAACCAAAATAAGACTTCATTTGGCAGTCACATCTTTTATTTATTTATTTATTTCTGGAGAGGGAAAACAAAAAAAAACCAAACAAACAAACAAACAAAAAAACCTTAATGTTTAAGATTTTGCTCGGTCTGTGATCTGCCACCTAGGTAATCTCGGTACTGCAGGTGTTTTGCTGGAGAAACTGGGTCAAATTTCTCTGAGATGTGGGCAAGACCTCAGATGTCACTTAGCATCATAGAGTTTGTGGTATTTCCAGGCGCTGCGATGAGGAGAGGACACGGAGGCAGAGCCATTCTCATGTAGGTACCACAGCGGATCGTGCTACCGGCTGGGGAAAGGGTCCACAGACCTTTAATTTGCATCCCTCTCCTCCTCATCCCTGGGAAATCAGCTGCTGAGAACTGAGGCACCGTGCCCTCCCAAAAAGCTAATTTGCATCTAGCAGAGAGTAACAGAAAATAAAGGAAGCTTTCACTAGTTCTCTGTTTGGGTTTCATGTGTCACCTGTTCAATAAAAAAAATAAATGCAGCATGTAATATGCACCACAGAGCACACAGTGAGATGAAAACCAGCTTCCTCAAAATGAGTCCAGATACATCAGATGGGGCATTGACCAGACAGGGCTTCTTCCTCCAACAGAGGCATCTGCCTCTCCCCTGGTGTCTAGCAGATTATCATGCGGACCAGCTGGGATCTGGGCTCATCTTGCATGGATGCAAGGCAGCACTGAGAAACCAATTCTGACATTGTTAGCCCAACAAGAAACCACCCCGCTTCACCTCAAATGGGAAACTGTGTCACATTAAGAGCAGGAGTGGTCCTGGTGGTGTTTCTGTCAGGCTGCACACCCTGGCCATGGCCAAACAGAAAACACAGAAAACACAGAAAACACATTGAAGGTAGAGCTTGTGGAGCAACCTAATTTCCTGATCTCTTTTGGTCTCCTCCCTGTCTACATATCTGGTTCCTTTCAGAGCAGAGGAGGCTTGTTAAGCACTCATTTCCAGGTTTCACCCTGGCATGGAGGCAAAAGGCACCAGCACTGCTCTGTAGTCCCAACACAACCACCCCCTTCTGCTTTTCTCATCTGTAGGTAACACCAGACTACAGTATCCCAGCCAGCTGACCAGACCGTACAAGGGCGGCATGTTACTTAGTGGCACAGATGTCAAACATGTCAACAGGAGCAATTCCCCAGGGCACATGAGCTAGGGGACACCAAGTGCTGTACCTTGTCAATTAAAAGATGGAGGAGCAAACTGACCGCCAGTTGGGCCAAAGACCGTTTACGATAGGTCATGGTCACTATCCCAGTGGTCTGATGTTTCCAATTTCAGGTGGCTATTGAAGGATCTGCTCTTGCTTCATCAGCCTCTCCATTCACAACTCGCTGACCAAGCTCTGATGGTGATAAAATATTTTGAGACAAAAGCTCCTTCTTGACTCAACCCCCCGACAGAAAAACAGAATGAGCCTGTAAGCATGACCCTTTCCATGCTCGTGGCACATGAGTCACCTTCTTCACAAATCTCATTCCCAGAATAAGTAGGTGAGAAAAGAAAAGGGAAGTACAGCAAGAAGAAAACCTCAGAAACACGGCAGGGAAATAAGCAAGCACTGAAAACACAAAAACATCTGCTACAGACAGCTCTACAAATCTTCATTACAATATCGTCACACAAGGTGATTGTGAAGAAGCGTTGGAAATATAGACAACAGCACAGTGTGGTGTGAGTTAGAGTTTGCAGGAGGACAGTGAATCTCAGCATTCAGGAAACTGCTATTAGTGAGACATCTGTCGGGCCACATTCATGCTGCAAACATCTTAGTGACCTGCAAAAAGCATCCAAGGGAGAGGGTAAATGAGCTTCTGAGCTTTGTGTCACTGCAGCTTATATCCTGCTAGTAGTTAAGTGAAACCCAGCTGAATACCTCTGCCGAGCCCCAGCTCACTGCCTGCAGCAGTCATGAAGAAACGCAACTCACCAGTACTATTGCTGGCAGTGTCATTGTTTAACCCCTGCCAGCAACTAGGACAATGCAGCCACTCACTCATGGCCCCTGTTGGGGTGGGGAAGAGAATCACAAAAGTGAGGAAAAATTCGAGAGTTGAGATAAAGACAGTTTAATAGGTAGAGCAAAACCAGGCATGCAAGCAAAGCAAAACTATTCACCTCTTCCTCATGGGTAGGCAGGTGCTCAGGGACCTTCAGGAAAGCAGGGCTCCATCATGTGTAATGGTTACTTGGGAAGACAAACACCATAGCTCTGAACATCCTTCTTCTTCCTCCGGCTTTATATACTGAGCAGACGTCATATGGTATGGAGTATCCCCTTTGGTCAATTGGAGGCAGCTGTCCCAGCTGTGTCTCCTTCCAACTTCTCCTGTGCTCCCAGCCACTCACTGGCAGGGTGGTGTGAGGAGCAGAAAAGGCCTTGACTGCTCAGCAACAACCAAAAACCTCACAACTGACATCGCTCTCATCCTGTATGCAAAACATAGCCCCACACTGACTGCTAGCATGAAAGTTAACTCCACCCTAGATGAAATCATGACAGGCAGTAAATTAAAATTTTTACCTGTTTTAATTAAATGTTTTAGCTAGGCATTTATCTGGAAAGTAAGGGCGAGATTCATCTGAAGAGACAAAGGTAACTAAAATAGACAGCAGTGCATCTCATCTCATCTCATCACTGAGTCTCTTCTAGTAATGAAATGAGAGGAACCAACACTTGGAGGTGATAATTCACACATCCTAAAGCAGGCAGCAGATGTAGGGGACCTCGGAGGGCTGATTTGTCCCCATTGGCAATGCAGAGAGAACACTGGACAAGCTCAGGTGCAGATGTCAAACAGGAGGGGATGATTCCCATTCCCACTTGCTGGCATACATCGCAGTACATCTTGCTTATGAGACTCTGAACCCCAGGGTCAGGTCTGGTGACTCCCTGAATGAAGTCACCAGATTTCCATTCAAATCAAAGTCACCAAAGAATTGGGGGAATTGAAATATTCTGTCAAACTGGTTGGATTTGGTCTGGTTTTATAATTTCCTAATTCTTCTGACACCTGAAGATCTTTCATTATTTTACTTCTTGAAGCAATGGGGTTTCCTCCCCTTTACTGGGGCGGGCATGGGACATCTGTCCAAAATCTGACATGAAAACAACCTGGATGAAAGAAACATCAGTGGAAAGACAGGGAAGGGAAAGAAAAGACTGTTTAGAAAAGCAGCAAAACAAAATTGCCTTGGCAGCCTTGAGCTTTTCACACTTCTGTTTGCAAAGATAAATTCCCTGGTCAATTCTGGAGTGCTGAATACATGGAAAGGGCTCTTTTTATCCCATACCAGAGCTAAATCCAAATAAATGCCAGCTGTCCCTTATGTGTGGAACCCCCCTCATTACTCCCTCTCTGAGGAGTCTGCACTGAGCAAACTTGCACCAACTGCTCTCCTGCCGTGATCCTTTGGGAAGCCTAGAGTGGGGGCAGGGACGGGAGGGGGAGGGGGAGGTGGGTGGGCAGGGTGAGATCTCTGGTGCCATTACAAAGGCAGAATATGTAACATTTATGCCCTCCAGGAGAACTACTCACTAGATACCATCCCTGTTCCCCGAAAGAGGCAACAGCTTTTCCTCTAACGCTGCTGCCGTGTGGTTTGTGCTGAAATCCCAAAGCCTCCTCCTCCAGCAGCTGAACAGACAAACCACAGGCCAGCCACTTTCCCTGTGTTTCAGTTTTCCTCTTAACAGAGGGGATAATAAAATTACCCAGCACTCAGGAATGCTGTAGCTTTAATTCATTAATATCTATAAGGAGCTTAGAGATCCTCAGCCATAAGGGGCTCTGGAAAAGCCAGCAGAAATGCTTTGTGTCTTATTGCTGTGCTCCGACTTTCAAAAATTCCCGACCGAATCCACTGATTCAAGTAATCTGAGTTCTCAATTTTTTGACTCGGCAAATCTGAATCGACTTCTCTTCAAGATCCGAGGAGTGAAAAGGTGCTCTTTGTCAGCGAGAGGAAACGGGGAGCCACGCTAGGCTGGCTGTGTGCTGCCTGAGCCAGCCACAGATCCTGCACTTGTTGGGACTCACAAGTCTGAATGCCCTGAATGCACTGGGAGATGCTGGTTTGGCAAACAGATGGATTTGGTAAATCCTGTTAACATTTCTGTGTGTAAGAGCTTCCCAGCAGAAAAGGAGCGTGTTCACGTGAGTATCGGATCCACTTACCCTTATAGATTATAGAATAGTAGCTTCATTTGACTCAGGCTGGAGATATAAATAGATTCATCAAAGAGTGGGCACCCTGGTTGTGTTTGTGAGAACAGTGACTTTCAGGAAATTAAATTTTAGATTAGCTGTTCCAAGCTGCAAGAAGGGGAGAGATGTGTGCTTTTAAAGACACACAGTTCTGGAGGGCTCAGTTCAGCCACACTCCAGCAAAATATCCAGTGTGGAGATAAAATGGGGGGGTGCATGCACAAACTGCTTGCTATGCTCTTGCTCTCTCTCAATCACAGGATTTTATTCCAAAAAAAGTTACCGGAATGTTTTGTTCTCATAAGGTTTAAGCAGCTTAGGCAGGGAAAATTGCATAAGCCGTTTGCTACGTAAGCTTCAGTATTTGCCATGTCCTGAACTCCTTTTGCTTCATGCATATGGAGTCACCCTTTGCATGGGACAGGGCCAGAGAAGTAAACAAAGCTGAGCCTGATAAGAGGCTCCAGGGAGCTGCTGTTGTGAATACAGGATACAGGGGAGGGAAGCAGCAGAAGCACAGTTTGGGTATCAGCATTTTACATACTAAATTGCTGAAATCCATCCATTCAACCTGGCCAGTGCGACTACCATGGGGCAGGGCACACACACACCCCACATACCTGGCTGTGTGAGCTGTCACCCACTGAATGTGCAGGCCAAACTGACCCAAAATACACAGCAAAACAAGGCAAAAACGGAGACCATTAGCAGGCTTTGGCAATCACAGCAGGATGCTCTTCATCACCACTGCAAGTGGCCTTTCATGGCTTCACAGTCAGTGTTCATTGGTGGGACTGAGCAAGGCCATGGTTTGGCAGAAAGAGGTGGGAACTGCTAAAAAACCTCACCCTTTTGTATATTTGTGAAGGACTCCTCATATCTGTAGGTATTGAGGTGCTCAGGCAGGGAGGTGGCAGTCGGGCCGTGACCCCGCTGCCCAAGTGGAAAGAAGATTAGCAGAAGGTGCATTAGAAGTTGGTGTCCAACCAGTTCTCAGACTCACCTCTGTCTGTCTGGATGGATTTAATGGCCCTGTTCTACACCATATTGCTGTGATCATCACTTATCCAGTGCTAGAAACCCTCTGTATCCTGTAAAATTCTAGCTGTTGTGATCAGAATTTATTATGTGGGCAATTAACATAGGCAATCCCATTACTGCTGATGGGATTTATCTGAGTGAACCTCACATGTGTTATTCTCCTAGAAAAACAAGTGATCAACTTTTTGGCTTGGCCTAAGTTTCCAAAGATAAATGTATTCATTCATTTATTACTAACTACACAGCTTGTGGCCATGTGGTGTGAGTATAAACAAGCTGAACAAATGTCTAGTATGGGAAGGAATAAAATGTTAATGCAAAAAATTGATTTGGTGATCTCTTTGCAGCCAGTGAGACAGATACTTCATTGCCAGGTCTGACTATATAAAATAGTAATTGTGTGATTAGTACTTAATGGCTGGAGTTTGTTTCTTTTCATCCCAATCATTAAAGCCATGTTGTTCTGCTCAGAACACATTGACAATTTCTGAATATATCAGCAAGCAAATCAGAAACCACAACAACCTGCTCAGGCTTTGTTTATTTCTCTGCATTGACATGCACCAGACCTTGCCAGATAAAGATGTCTCCAGCAGAGTAGGGCAGGGGATAAAGAACATGAGATGGGGCAGCACCTGAACTGTTACCCTTCAGAAATACCAAGTCACAAGGTTACACCCACTCAGAAGAGGATGACAGGAGTGATGCTGCTGTTTAAGCTGGGGGACAGTGTTGTACACAGCTGCTGAGCACATGAAGCAGCCCCCACTGGCTGCAGGCTACACACAGCGTACACCCTGAGTACAAATCTTAGCTGCATGAGACTGCTGCAGCAAATCTCCACCTGTGCAAAATGCAAAACACTTCTCCAATCCAGTCTTGGCCACAAAAGACTTGCTTTTGAAAGGCGGTTTCCTGCTTCACTCCCCCATTATCTTGTACAGCCCTTCAAAGCCTGCAGAACAAGGTTGCACTTCATGCAAAGAGCCATTGACTCTGCACCCTGTGCAGGTAAGCCTTTTAGCACAGCTACAGCTGTTATGTCACCTTTGACTATGCTTGTAGCACTTCCCAGCCCTGGGAGATCTGTCCCTTCACCACCACTCATGCTCCTACATGTGGTGGTGTTGAATACCATGGCTGGGATTTTCAAAGATGTGTAAGTGGGTTAGGTGCCTACTTCCTGAGGTTTTTCAGGAAGAGAAGAAGATTAAGTCCTCTAGTTATGCCCATTTATAAGAAAAGAAGCTCTTGGCACACAGTGTGTGGCAAGGACACTGTCAGGCACACTATGAACACACTTAGGTCCCTGCTCATCACTTGGCCCAGGGCAAGATATATGTAGGATTTCTGCCAAAATCACTGCAGAGATTCTTGTTCTTGTCCTGCGGGAGGAAAATCCCAAAACAGAACAAGCTACAGATATGGATAAATATTCATCTGGCATTCAAGAGAAATGCATAGATGCATCTTGAGATGGTTTCCATCTGTTAGTGATGATCCCAAGTGCTGTTACTGGAAGCAGAACCCAAGCGGCTAATTCATCCTTATTGCATTACACCTCCAACAACAAAGCGAAGGGCCTGCTTCCTGACCCAGATCTGTGCTAGTGGGCAAACTGTCTGTCTAAATGATGGACTTTATGATAAGCAGTCCTTTAACTCTGTAGGTAGACAATGACCAGAGTGAGTAAGAGGGTGGCACAGTCAAAGGGAGCAACACATCGCTCCTGGCCTGTCTCCTCACTAAGGGATGCTCCTGCTAATGTGCTTGAGGGGATGATTCAGAACCCTCCATTTCACACAACCTAGATGTGAAAAACAATGCTTGGGTCAAGGGGAAAACCTGCATCGATAAACAAAAGAAGCCAGGACACTTTGCATGTTCTTAAGGGCAAGTGAAGTGATGCAGTTCAAAACCATTGAGTTCCACACCCCCAAAACAGCTTCCTCCTTGCTACCTGCTAGTTCCTGCTGTCCTCTGAGCTGTGCCACAGCATCTGGAGCAATGTTGGTTAAGATGGGTCAAAGCCTTTGAGAGATTGTGCTAATTAATAATTAATGGGAGGGTCAACAGCCTGTGTCCTGGTCCTGTTTAGTTCACAAGCCTAGGTGTAGCCAAAAGTCCCAACTCAGGAATCAAGCCCTTAGGACCTCGGCATCCAAAGCTGACTTTTCTCAGCACTGGGTTGTGCTGAGCCTGTGATTCTAATCTGGGAATTCCCAATGGGACCTGAATTCCCCCACAGTTAGTAAGGGAGTCTGGAGACCACGCACTGTCCCACTTACAGGCCATTTCCACTGGACAGGCAGCAAGCCCAGATGGCTGGTTTTGATATAAAACATGTTTTCCCTATTTTTGTCACTCCCTCCCTGCCACTCATGTGTTTGCTTCACCCAGCTGTGACTCCCTTGACTGTGTCTGTGACTCCAGATGACATGCCAGTAGAGCCATAAATGTGGAGCTTAATACTCAAGTTTGATCCAATGCACCAGCATAAAGCAGTACCAACCAAGAACACAAAGCTGGGTACACGGTAAAGGACATGGATAGAAATCTCCCTAAATCTAACTTCAAAACACAGGGAAAATAACTTTCGAAAGTAATTTCATTTCTGGTCTTGTATTTCCGATTCATACTACTGTAGGTGGACATGCAAAGAATTGTAGGTGTCCTGATGAATTAAATTTGGAGCCAAATTATGATGCCATGTTACATTATAAATAACGTCTATATAAAGCAGTTGAATTCATTCTTATAATGCTTTTTTTTCTTCCTTAAAATGCTGCTGACAAGCCCAATAAATTGATAGAAGAACTCCCACTCACTTTAGTAAATTTTTGATCGTGTCCTGTGGGATTAGCCACATGAGCTTTACAGAGCAAGGACGTGCACACAACAGTAACAGATTAATGAGGCCATTTCTGTGACCGAGCATTTACCGACAGGGGTTAAGTTTGCATGGCCAAGCACTAACAGACTCAAGTCATCATCTTAATAGCCTGCACATCCATTACATTGAAAGTGAAATGAGCACATCTGGGTGCCTGGAGATGAGAATGATTAATAAAAGGGGGGGAAAAAGCGGATAACTGAGCGAGTGAAGTGAAGGAACCATATGAAGAGTATGGGATTGTTGTTCAAAGAGTCACGCTCAGACCTGGGGTGTTTGTGGATCTGATGAGTGGCGTGTGCTCTTGCACAAACACATCACTCTGACAAACGAGCCCAGTGTTTGATTTCCATTTGAGCACCGGTGTCAAAGCTGTAGTGCTGAGACAGAAGGGCAATTCCTGCTCACTTTGGTAGGAGTTGCCCATACGTGATGGAAAGCAATGGAAAGCATAGTGTGAGCAGTAAGGTGGAGGCTGAACCACCTAATGTGAGGAGACTGGGAGTTAAGTCTAACAACTGACTGCATGTGCAGAGAGAGGGTTTAAATAAACATGCTTCGGTGCGGGGACAGGCGATACGTTTGGAAATCTGGGCAGGCTCTTTCTGCTGTCTGTGTTTTGTTTCTGAATCCAATGCTATCATAATGAATAAGCTGTTTGCTCTTTCGACTGCACACCACATGACAGCTAGTTTCCATCCAAAAGCTTTGGCCCCTGCATGTAAATTGATCCTGTGAAGTTAACTCCTTTGTTCAAGAGGTTAAGTATGTGATGTATCAATTGGGCTTTTTTGTGTAAAAGCCACAGAGCAATTCACTTACTGAGCCATATGTGTATTGCAGAATAATGTGCAGTAAAGGTATGTGGAGGAGCAAAGATAGATGATACAAAAAAATGTAGGCTCCAGTTCAAGAAAGTATCCATTTAGAACACAGCAGAATTTAAGCATATGCTTAACTCCCACTGAAATATGGTTTCTAATCACATGTTTCAGGTTAAGTGTGTGGTTAATGCTGGCCCCAATAGGAGGGGATTTAAACACATGCTTAAAACTTCTCAATTGGGGCAGGGGTTACAAAAAGGCCTCTGGAGTCTGGGCTAACCAGACCAGAGACCCAAACTTGCACCCAGTCTCTACTAAATGTGCCAAGGAGACCCACAAGGGGGAAAAAAAGGTCTGATGAAAACAGCTGGATCACCTGGAGACACTTCAGAAGGCCAAAAATGCAAGATGGATTTGATCCTAACCATGAGATATGACAATTACACCTCCCTGGGATGTGGCAGTACAGGAAGGAGTTGATGACACCTGAGGCTTCACCACTCCCACATAAACATCCTGCTTACAGGCTCAGAGCAGGTGGATGCTGAGGATACCAGCCCTGGACTCCATTTTTTCTTTTGACTCATGCTTTAGACACAACCTTGAGCTATGTTCCCACTGCTTCATAATGACTTTAGTATCTGTCCCAGCCTCCCACATGACAGTGAAGGATCAGGAGATGCTCCCAGACATGACAGAAAAGTACCTTCACCCTATATCCTGGTTGCTTTCACCATAAAGATGTTTCAAGGAGTACAAAGGGATTCTGTAAGAGTCACCTTGCCACAATGGAAAATTCAGAATGAACTACAAGGAAAAAAGGTATCTTCCTTGCAGGAAGCAGGACTGTCTTTGCATTGTCTTCTTCAGTGAAATCAACGTTGCCTAGGTAGAATGACGTCTCCTCTGACATCTTAATCCCTGCCGCCCACCCTGCTGGCAATGGGATCATATGCATCTTTGGCAACAGACAATTGGCATTTTCAAAACATGTTAAATTCTTCCCTTCTGCTGCAGTGCATCTGGACACAGAACGTACTGGCAGCCTCACTCAATGTTATCATTTTATTAGAAACTCTTGAAGGATCACACTTGTCTTATCCCTTCAGCTTTTCGTTATTTCTCTCTGGTAGCAAGAACCAACAGCCAGCGAGGTACTTCCCAAAGAAAACAGAGGCACAGCCTCTGCCTTGCAGAGCCATCAATCCCTTTAAGATCCTTTGCAGTGTTGTGAAATAAGAGAATCAGAAAGCTAACCCCACCGTTGTGAAAATGTAAAGGTACTTTTTTAATTTCTTTTTTGTATGTGTCTGTGTGTGTGTATGAGCGTGTTTAACCTTTGTCTTTTTAATAAGGAGGTTTATTTTTTTTTTCCATTTTTAGTGGGTAGACTGGTAAAAGAACTGTTCTCCTTGATTTCCCCGCCTTAATCTAGTTCCTGCTCCAAGCTGGAGCATCGCATCAGCCTTGCTTTTAAACACCTAATGTGCTCTTCCTCCTTGGAAGCCCTGGATTAAGCAATTCCCGCGGGTGCACGAGCAATGGCACCAGCTGAAAGGGCTTGCAGGGATTTCAGGAGCGCAGTCAGGCTCCCGTCTGATCTAAACCAGCAGAGCTCCGCTGCCTTCCTCAGAGCTCTGCCAACTCGTACCAGGTGGGGATCTGGCCCTCAGCCTTTATTAATTACCATACGCACTCAGAAAGGAAAAATTCGTTTATCACAAAGCAGAGAGAAACCCGTCAGCTGCACAAGCTGCCAAAAGTGAAGGTGTTTGCTTGGCTCAGCTCAAAGGGGCATCACCTCGGTGCCACTGGGCACATATCTGCCAGGAACAGGTTAGTTCTCACTGATGATAACTAGAGGCGACAGAGAGAGACCAGACAGCTCTTTGGAGTGCCTCCCTGCCCTATTTTTCTATTATGTCAGTTATTTAACAAAGGATCAAATAAAAAATTATACCAGCCACGGCCAGGCAATGTCTGTTGCAGGAGCAGAGAACCCAGTGGGCTGTACCGCTCAGTTCAGACAGGATTTTGAGGACAAAGTTGGGCTTCTGGGAACTGGAGCTATGGAGGGGGTGACTGGGAGCTCCTGGTGCATCAAACTGCACGCAGTGAAGGTGGTGGACAAATTCAGAGCAGTCAGTTTCCCCCAGGCATTTCTCTGACTGGTTTGGGAGGTTTCACATGGATTAGGGAAGGATTTGTCAGGCTGCAGTGCCAAACCAGTGTTTATCCACAGAAGCCTTTTTATTTTTTAATTGTGTCACAGATCTCTAGCTGGCATCTCTCTCCCCAAACCTGGCCAGTCGGTGGAAATAGAATATTTATTCCCAGTCTTTGTTTTACGGCTTGGAGGGGTGAGGGGAGGACCGAGATTTCTTTTGTCTTACTTTAAAGAGATACCCCCTCCTCTTCATCCACTTCCAGCTCATCCTCCTGGCTGGCAGACGTGGAGGCTTCCCTGCCAGGGCTGGGGAAGGAGGGGGAAGCTGACAATGGCTCCCTTGGTGTGAGAGCATCAGTAATAACACAAGGCCCCCTTAGATGCACACGTGCCTTTCTGTTGACTGCTGTGGGAGTTGCCTGCATATTTTAGGAGACAATTAGGCCAATGCCGTGTACGCTGCCTATTCACTCTTCATCTCCAACCCTGGGGAGCAGGAGGAATGATTTATCAGGGAGACAGACTTAACGTCTTCTGTCTTTGGTCAGCTGTGATGTGAAAATAGCCTCATTGAAGGCAATTAGTATCAAACCCTAATTAAAAAAAAACAACAACTTTCATTGGTTTGCTTACAGACAGCTACTGCAGTAGAAGCACAGCCTTGCAGGGGGAGGACGAGGAAGGTGGAGAAGAGAAGAAGGGACACAAAGGGGAGAGGGAGACAGGGCAGGGACAGAGCACCCCGAGGTGGCACAGCACCACAGGCAAGCATGGGCTCAGTCCCTCCCAAGGGATTGCCCAGCAAGGGAAATGTCTCCGTGCTGCTCTGCTGGGGCTCTGCAATGATCTGAAAGGCTCGAGAGAGATGGTTTGTGTTGGCTGGTGAGTATCCAGACAGTGCAGGAGAGACTAGTGTCACTCACTGTGACAAATCCTCCCTAATCCTCCCAAAGCAGAAACAAAAACTAAACAAGTGATACAGCCTGAGCTCGCAAACAGGCTGGGGTGTCATTGTTTGACCTCTGGCTCCTGCCCGAGTGGGGATGGCTAAATCCCCTAGTGCTCCCCCGCGGTTTACACCAGCAGAATGCCCATCTTTCCATAGGTGCCAGGATAAACTGCGTACCCCTTTGTGGTGACTTTGCTTGCCAGACCTCACACCCGTGCTGATGCCCTGAGGCACAGCGTGGAGCCCCACATTAGCTCCCTCATTAAAAATGTGCTTGTTCTGCCCTTGCGCCTGGCCCTGTGTCAGGTTCATTTAGTGACACTGATTGAAACCACTGCAGCAAGAGTATTTCCTGCCTTTGCACTTAAATGTGTCCTTTTTTGGGTGTCCCACCCTGAGCCCAGAGGCTGCAGAAAGGGAGACTGTGTGTCAGTGATGGGGAAGCCCCTCTGAAGCTGGGTTACGGTGATGAGTCCCCATTAGCCCTGTGGTGGGGGTCTTCCCTATGCCCACCCGCAAGCAATG
The DNA here is from genome assembly GCA_013400555.1 of Jacana jacana. Lineage (NCBI taxonomy): Eukaryota > Metazoa > Chordata > Aves > Charadriiformes > Jacanidae > Jacana > Jacana jacana. The sequence goes on from VZTM01031657.1 coordinate 141,377, forward strand.
CTCTGCCAGGGCTCCTCACTCCACGCAGGCTCCAGGGGACACTGCAGCTGCAAATTAAAAATGCCCAGGACTCTTGTCTGGCAATGAAGCCAACCAGTTTGGAACAGTCTTCACCCATATTCCTCAGCTCAGTCTAAGGACAGTTAAGAACAGTGTAAACTCTTCAGGGTTTCCTACTGGGAAAGGTCATTGACCCATGCTAATTCCTGAGCTGTGCTGGAGAGCTTTCTAAAAATATAACTATGCAGACAAGTTCCAGTGCTTGGGAAAATCCCCTGGCACTATTTACTTTATCAGCCAAGATGCAGATTAGACATCTTTAGTATATCCAGGTGACTGTAGGACTTCTGTGCTTGAAGGAGCCACTATGAAACGTCAATGGCATAGGAGAATTTTGTAGGGCTTTTTTGTGGGTAAAACAATCCCTGCTTGAAGCCAAAGCCATTGCTAATCTGAGCATGAGTCTATTCAGCATGTTCACATCCGCCGCATCTGCTGCGGCCAGCGGCTGCGGGGTTCTCAGTGCCGGCCTGCCCATCTGCTGAGCATCACACTGCGTCCTGCATCCCATGCCACCACTGTGCTCACACCTCCTTGCCCCAGCCCTGCTTCCCACAGAGGAGGAAGGAGCCAGCGCCGGGGACTGCAGGTGTTTCCCGCGCAGCCCCACTGGGATGCTGCCGGCAATGCCTCGGATGCCCGCCAGCAACGTCAGCCAGGGGATGTGCCCTCTCCTGCCACACCACCCCTGCGCTCTGCTTGCACACTTGCCGCACATTAGACCCATGAAAAGGCTGAACAAAAACCCAAAGCAAAACCAGCCCACAAACTCTCCACATACTTTTTCTTATAGTGGAAAATAGATTACTCCAATTGCTGGGAAAATTTGGATCTGGAGCCTGCTCTTTAGGCTTATTTAAAGCCTCTTTAAAATTTAATATATGTTGGTTAAGAATCCATGTGCCTCATCATAGCTTAATAAATCAGATGAGATGTTGCAGTCAATTAAACCACCAATGTTACAGTAAGCAGTGATGTACAGTGCGTGGTACAGCATCCAGCAATGCGTACTGTGGCAAGAGAAACTCATTGACAAGACTGTACCAAAGCAGGCAATCCCACTCAGTTCTGGTAAGATTTCCATATAAAGAAGAGGCTTCTTTATCTGAGGTTTCAATAAAACCTGGGTTTCTGTTCCTAAAAGGAACTGATGTATGTCATCATCTGTCCAATTTATTCTGAGATGTTTTTCATCTCAGGTCTGCCTGCATCCTTATGAATCATTTCCCTAGAATTATGTGCAGATATTTAAAATGTGCACTTGGTGTATTAAAAAAAAAAAAAAAAAAAAAAAGGGAAGAGAAGAGAAAAAAGAGAAAAAGAGCTAGAGCTAATTGCCAGTTTTGGGTTCCTGTAGCACAGATAGCAAGGATTAGATCTTCAGCTGTATAAACTGGGTCAGTCTCATTGCAAATTCCCAGATATGATCCTTATCTCACTAATGCATACATCTTCAGGCTTAAGCTACACTTGCTCTTTCTGCATCCTGGGAGAAATCCAATGGGAGGAATAACATGTTATGTACCCCCATGTGGGGGAGATGCTGTCATAGCACCTGCCCTTGGGTCCATTGGAGGCAGCAAAAAGCTGAACTTTGATTTTAGGATCAGGCTTAAACCTGGCAAAGCAAAGCACTGGTTAAACATGTAATTAACTTTTACCATGTGCCTCGTTCTCAGTGACTTCAACAAGACTCAGAAATGAGGTTTTCCAGAGACTGATCTGAGGACATGGTCAGCATGTTGCTGCTGCAGAGCCTGGCTGCAGTTGTTTTGTTTCCAGCAACAGGAGCAGGGGCTGCACAGAGTGATGCTGCTAAAGAGACAGTGCCTTTCCAGGGTGGATGCTCCCACTGCAACTCTGTCCATCCCATGAGACAGCCTTTGCTTTAAGCTGCTGCCATTAACCTGCCACAGCCCCTGTGGAGAAGACCTTCACAACTTAATAGGGAATTCCAGCCTCCTAATGCGTAGTTTGGGTCGTTTTAATAATTTTAATAGGAAAGTCCAAATAAAATGCTATAGAATAGATAAGAAATCTGCTGAATTTCAGGGGGTAGTTCTGATTTATCTATGGTTCCTCATCCTTGAAGATCCTCATGGCTTCACTAGGATTAAATTCTGTGGGACTTTTCCGTAGAGGAAATTTGTCATTTATTTTCTTTACAGTCCTGACTGAGCAAATATAGCCAAAATAAAGTTTACTGTGGCACAAGGGAGACTTGAATTTGAAGTCGTTTTTCAATCACTTCACGTTACGAATACTTGGAGCTGTGACTGATATCTCATGCCCATAGCTGAGCATGTTGCTTGAAAAATCCTGTTACATGAATGAATGAGAAGGGTAAAATATATTACTAAATTTTTTTCACTTTTGCAGTCGGGGGGTGGAGGGGGAGGGNATTCTAAGAGGCTGACTCACAAAACATGTGTTTTTCCTAGTCAAGTGACAACTGTATCCTCAAAATTATCACATCTGGTCCAAACTGAATCTTGATCCACGTGTTTCCTCCAAGCCCCAGACTGTTTGGATTCAGGGCTGTGATTCAGGGGCATTTTCGTAGTGAAGATTAATTACATATGGGTTTCCTTGCAGTTTCAGTGACCCAAAAGGCAGCAGAGAGACCAGTCAACGCAGATCTTCTAATGAGGGAAGACCCACTGGGACGCATAGATCTTTATGGGCCCAGGTCATATATGCAAGAACAGGATGATTGAGTATTTGTATATGACTTTTTCTAATTGGGAAGACTAATTGGGAGGACTAATTATCCAGGTACAGATTTATAAAAAGAATGGAGAAAGAATGCTGAAAAGAGGCAGAGTGGATTAGTAGTTCTACCATATACAATCTATGCTCCTGCATCCCAAATGCCTGCACTGTCCCCTCCCTGGTGTTGGGCTCCATCCCCTCCCACTGTTCAGGCATTTTCACGCACACACGGCTGTTCCTTTACATTGCTTGATTATACAAGCCCAAACACCTATGTGCTATCTGGGTGCATCCAGCTTTGAAATGTGAGCCAAAAATAGCTAGCAGATTATAATAATCAAAATAAAAAAATCAGATTCAAGAGATTTTATGCCTTGAGTTATCACAGAAGTGCAGGGGACCGTCCACCGTTTTGGAGTAGCTGCTGCAAAATGCATGTTTTGATTCAGTGCCCTGGGAGTCTCAAGTCTGTAGCTAATATTTCTTTTCCAATTATTCCTGTGAGTGGATAAAATATATTTTAATATCTTTGTGCTAAGAGTCCTATCCAGAGAGAGAGAGGTATTTCCACTGCACTGCAAGACCATTACATGTATTTGCACAATTCACTTAACTCTGGTCCATGATATCGCCAGAAGCCCTTGATGGAATTATGGTTCCATAATTATAGCTTTATAAATTACAGGCCTTAATAGCTTTAGGGCTGGATTCTCACTTGCAATAAATCATCAGGGCGTCATTGATTTTATTGAAGTATATGCAGGTATGTCAACTTACACCAGCTGAAAACTGAAGTGAGATCTTCACCCTTTGAAGTCATTGGGAGTTCTACCATGAACTTAAAGGCATCCAGAAATTAACCCTTGGTCCTCATTTTTCATAGCACTCTGCTACCATGAACTGCATCAATTTGTTGAAGATAATGATATCACAAACCAAGATGATGTTGTTAATTAAAACCTATCATCGCCACTCATACTCCAAAAGGTTGGGCACTAAAAGGGTTTGATTCCCTGCTGCTCTGCACCTTAGACTCCCTTTGTACAGGCTGAATGCAGCAACACACCCTCAGCTCCTGCAATATCCTAATGCCTCATTATGGATGTTCTTATATATGCACTCATAAAGATAAAGTTTCAGAGTATGTCACTGTGCACTCTCAGCTAATTTATTGTTCATACATGAGCCTTGATGAGAGGCACAGATAAATAACTGGAAGACATCCAGCACTTCAAATGGCCAGCAAGTGGATGGATGGATGAGTTCACTCAGAGGCAACCTGCAGAGCCTTCTGCCAAGAAGCCAGACAGTGGAAGAGGAGGTTAAAATACTGAGTATAGGGGAAAGCATTGCACTGGGTAGAATAAATATAATATTCATATGCAAGTAAGGAAAGTCACTTCTCACTACTCACTCCACAGGTCAGATTTGACCTAGTATTGATCACTTGGGATGGATGAAACTATCATTCACTTAAAGACTAAGTAGAATACACTGTTGAGTCTTTCCCATTAATATATATAGCATTTATATAGCATCAGTGCATTTTGATGACCAGTACTTTCATAAGCTTAAATTTGGCTATCTGCATTTTCAGTTATGGAAGCAGAGCTACTGAAAATTTTAGTCCAATATAGGCATTGATTTTCTTGGCAACTAAAATCTCCATGCCTGTGCCTTGCCCAAAGTAAATTTTGGCAGGTACATCAGAGATCAGCAGTTTCTCAGTCCAAGCAGCAAAGTCTCAATTACAGCTTATTCCTTCTGAATGTAATCCCTTGAAAAATCAAAACAGGTCCTCCTCTGGAGCACCATTAGGGGTCTGTTAAGGATAGCAAAGCACAAGCCCAAATTTACCAACAGATGAGGTGGCTGTGCTGCAGGCGGAGGAAGGCATAAAATGTTTATCCCTTTAAGCCACAGTGATCGATGAAGGGTAAGCTTGAGAGAGTGCTCTCCTGAGACTGACTGCTCCTGAGCTGCACTTCTCTGGTTTTCCTTTCCTCTCTGCTTATGCTTACAATTGTATTATTTGTCCCTCAGCTAAGATAAACATAACTTTCCCACATTTGAATCCATTATGACAAATTTACTGGTTTGACTCAGAAAAAAAGCTATCTGTTGCTTCTTGATAGCTCCACCACAGAAAGATACATGCAGGCTGGTGAAAACATTGAGCTTCTCATAACAAGGGAATGAACAGCCATGAGAGAGGCAGGCGTTGAGGGAGCTCCTACTCCAGGACAGGTTGGGCTTTGCTCAAGGAACCTGGGACAGTCAAAGCACCACTTTGGCTCTGAGGCATCAAAGGTGGTATTTGGGAAGAAGGCCATTGCTTCAGGTTGGTGTCAGGACCATGACAAACAAAAAGCAAGGACAGAAAGTCAGGAAAAGGACGGAGTACCACAGCCAAACCACATCCAAGGAATGGATAACTGAGAAAATAAAAGCACTTGGCCAGATACAAATGGATGTCTCAACTCAGAAGATAACATGCTGATGCCACAAGCTATCCTGAAAAGGCAGAGTGGCTTCATGGCAACGGGTAGCTGGAGTCCTTTCAGGTCCACTGCAGTATGAAATATGATGGCAAGGAGGATCCCACTCCAGCAAGCACTCCTGAACCCACATGCTTTCGTGTGAACTAAGCCCTAAAAATATCGGGACAGTGATATCAAAAATGAATATATAAAGTTAATCCAGGGTTGTTTTTTTTCTCCCATGTTGCTTGAAGGATGTCATAAGCACAGTTTCAACTCAGCCTTTCAGTGTTAACACATGCCTCTGCTCATTGTACCATTGGAGGAGAGCAAGGTTCACATAGGGAACATGGTTACTCCAAAACTACCTACAAGGCAGTGATAAATACAGCCCCAGGGACTGCATTTTTCTGGGTACAGCGCATTAACAGAGTGTTAACCAGGAGAACACTAATTACACATTGTCGCTGCTGCTCACCCAAAAGGAATTCAGCCTGGCAAAACATGATCATAAAAAGGAAGGCATTTGGAACAAATCGATGTGTGTGTGACATATAAATGCCATTTGCATCCTGCCTATGAAGGCTCCACAAGCCTTGTGGCTTGCAGCTGGCTGCCAAGGTTTCCGCAGCACCGTCAAGCACACCTTCAGATGATGGTCCAGTGACTCTGATCTCTACTTTATAATAAGCACTGACAGGGAGATTAGAACAAAAATCAATATACCCTATGGTAACATTTCTAGATATATAACCTCCTTTTCTGGTGAAGCTATAGACATAAGCTCTTTTTTCTCCTAACACTTGTGTTTTAAGGTAGACTTCAACATTTCAGTGACTGTAGGCCAAGACATCTGGGTCTCCAAGGCTAGCAATGATGTGCTCTGAGGACACAGCTCCCTGAGTCTCTGCCCAGTTTCATCCCCAGAGCCTCCTGACCTGCTCGAATCTACACTGTCCCCAGGCCCCATGGGCCAGCCAGGCACAAGCCAGTGCAGCACACTCATCCACCCCACAGGGAGGGAGAGCAGAAAGTTCAGTCTGCCACATCTAGGTCTCCTGGACATGCCACAGCACAGGGAAACAGCCACAACAGTCCTGAAGGGCCAGATTCTTCAGTTATGGAGGAGTACATTTTAGTTCCACTCAGACCAGTTTTTTAATGGGGCACCAATGGGACCAATCTCCAGGGCACTGAGCAAAAAACATATCTATCACCACCAGCATTCCATTACCAGATAACCATATTGCTGTTCAGAGGAGCAAGGTGACCTGTATTTTCAAATCTATACAAGAAAGGCAGTGAGTTATGTTCAGCAGCTGGTTATGTTACCGAAATGCTATGTTGTTAAAGTATGCACACAAATGGTGTGCAGCCTAGTGTGAGCGTTGCGACTTTGGGTTAAAGCCCTCATCGTTTTATAAATTGTGCACAATCTTCTGTAATCTTTGCAAAATACAAAGTACAGTTTGCTCACTGTTGCCGGTTCTGCACAGCCCTTTCATTACAGAAACATCTGTTAGAAGCGCTTTAGCTAAAGGTTCGTCAGAGTTTCCATTATAAACCCCTATATTCAAGGGGTTACTGCAACCGAGCCGTAAAAAGTTGCTCCAGGCTCAAACTTGGCATTAAAGGTCTCCAGTGGGAGATTTCTTTTTTTCTAAAACCAAAATGTTAAAATGCATGCAATTGAACAAAAGAAATTCACTTTCCCTTAGAGACTGCCTCCCCCGAATCTATATTTGTTAGACATACTTACATGTACTCACATTGTGCATAGGCCTTTAAAGGCAAATTATTGATTCATTCATTTATTAAGTTATTTATTAATAAAAAACTCACGAACTTCACAACCTTATTGATTCATTTAAAATGTAAGTAAGTGGCCAAGTGATTTCAGATAGAAAAGCAGTAACTACCTAGAAAATAAAATAACGTTCCATATAAAAAAGCAGGAAAGACAGCACTTTGAGGACATTTTTTTTTTCATCACCAGCTTTAGCTAACTTTCTTCTTGCAGACAACGAGTTTACCCCCAGGCTGGCAGTAGGGTCCAATGACCAAAATGACCTGAGGGCAAGCAGAGACAATATTTCTTTTAAGAGGCAGCCTGCTCCAGCAGGATGGAGGAGATTAGCAGAAAGATGTTAAGTAGGAGGAAATATGCTTGTTTAGAGAAGATAAGCAGAGGGGAGGGATTCACTGGACTGTACTAATCAAGGCGGTTAAGGTTATCCACAAGCAGTGGTAGACACAAAAATCCTCCATGCAACTTGGGGATAATGAAGAAGAGACAGAAACCATAGGAAAGTTCAGTTCAGGTAAGTCTGTTTTCCAAGTAAAAGAAGATGAACCAAAGCTAAAAACCATGAGACCGTTGAATGGAGGAAGGGCTCCTTTTTCAGGCTTGATGATATGAACAGTGGTGATGTTCAGCAAGTGAGCCCTTGGTTATAGAATGAGAAAAACTCTGGTTACCCCATTAATTGTGCTGCCCCCGGCAGCTGCAGCAACAGACCTCAGTGCTGATCCTGCTGGAATTTAAGCCCATGAGTAATCCCATTTAAATTAATGGGATTAGGCCTCAGAAGTGTAGAGTTTAGCATATGTGTATGGGTTTGCTGGAGCAGGCCCCAGGCGACAAGTGCATTTGCAGAGGGTGATGCTCTTTATGCTGTTCCAGCAGCTCCTGTCCAGTGGGAAGGACAGCTCCAGAGCGAGCTGTAAGATCTCTGAGGAAAACTCCCAAACTGGGGGAAGTCACACAGTGATTCACTGAGTGGCACCCTTTCCTCTGAGTCAGCCCAGAACAAAAGTCCCAGAACATCTTTAAGATGGGAAACTATGGCTGGATGTGCCGTCCCTCGGAGGAGATGGAAAACAAACATCCTGCCCATGACTGCCACCATGTAAGGTCTCAGCAGCTCTTTTGGAGGGTTTGACTTTTCACCCTAGTCTCTGTGGCTGAGATCCAACTGCTGTATTTTCAGGTCCCTGGTTTACCCTCCCAGCATGGGCTCCTGCTCTCTTGCAGCCTCAGTTGGATGTCTGAACACCAATAAGCAGCTGCTGCAGCTCTGATGGGTGAGGGATGATGTCTCTGTACACACAGCAGATGACCCAGGATCCCTCAGAGAATGAGCGTAATGGAAGAAACAACATTGCCTTCTTCACTTGCACTGAGCAGTGCTTTGGTTTGCATTAAAATCAGACATTGCTCGGCATGCTCGACTCCAGCAAAGTGGCTCCCCAGCACTCATTGATGTTGGAACAACTAAAGATTTCACTACATGCAAATGGTTTCCTTTAATCCCATCAAAAGCTTCAGCTCTAACACTAAACTCAGGGAAAAGCTGAGAACATGGTACAGCATTTTATGTGAGTAATGCACGTATTGTCTTCTCCTGCCTATGGACATAAGAGAGGAAAAAATCTCCACTGCATTTTGTTATCAGCATGCAGCATGCTTGAGAGGCTTCTGATTCTTGGGTGTTGGCCAACCTCCTCCAACGCTCTGGAGTCGACGCTCACATTGCCTGATGCTTTGTGGCACACCCCTGCTGGAGTACCAGGAGCTCCTGGAAAAGAAAAGCCCAGATAAGAAATCAGTCACCTAAGTCATGGGTTATCTAAAGTTAAGGAAGAAAAAATTCATGTTTTCCTTCCTTTTTCCTGTTTTCTGTAACCTCCTGCTAAGGCAGTTGTCACTACATTTCTTACATCAAGAATGCACAGATGACCCCTCCTCATATTATGAATGATGATGATGATGGAATCATGAAAGACCTCTCAATTAGAGAAAATGCTCCAATTGAAAAATCTTTGACTTCTTCTTTCTTTTTTAATTGCTCCCAGCGTTCAGATTTTAGCTTTTGCTTTATGCCAATCATGCAGATACATGTTTTGACTGGTTCAATCACTCTTCTTGAAAACACAAACACATATTAAAAATCTAACAACAAAAGTTGACACTAAGTATCTGGAGAGCTGGGATAGACATCAGCTAACAGGAATTTCCTGCTGCTACTGTATGCATTTCTACCTTTAATCACTGTCACATTATTTTCTTATCCCAGATTGTCCTACATGGCATGGTAGGAGCAGTTATCTGCCAGGTCCTAAATAAGCCTTTTAAAATAGACCAGACTTTAAAGATTTGCCTTTGCTGTAAGAAGAGGACAATGTTCACAAAAATTATACATATTTTCACATATTAAAATATTTTTCCCAGGCAGTCATAACTAATGTCAACTTTATTTATCACATCATTTTGAAATTTTCAACATGCCCACCTCTACAAGTCCAAGAGAAAAAATAAAAGTCCTTTTATTTACACATTCTTTACCTGAAAGCGCTGAAAATCATTTATTTAAAATGAACGGGGAGTGATGTGAATCTGTTACTTTAACAAGAAACAATTTGGTATTTCCATAAGCAATTAGACTATGTTAATATTCTCCAATCTATCATGCCAAGTAATGACAGGAGCAACTTCTTAACTATATAAAAGTGTCAGGGGTTTTGTTAATGTTTTTTTCCTTTAGAGAAATGACAATTCACATTTCCATTTGGATCCAACTCAGCTGTTGTGAAAGAGCAACATCAGCATCCAGAACAGCAGAAACAGCAGAGAGTCAGAGTTCAGGTCCCAGTGCCATCCTGTTGTTTCTGGAAGAACAGGGCAAATGATCCTGGAAAAATACAGCAGAGTGTGTCAGGGAGAGGTGCTATATTTGGCTGTAAAGCTCTCTCTTAAGTAATCACTGAGGGTGCTGACTTGCCTTTCTTTTATTTTGCTTATTAAATATGATCTGTGACGTTGTTATCACTTTGCACATCACACTGAAGCTTCACACTAGAAAAGGGCTGGGATGGAGACTGCTTAGCTGTGGTCCACAGTATACTAGTGAGCTCTCTGTGCCTGTGGTATGCTGGCTTTCATCCTGGACTTCAGTTGAGAGGAACAGAGCCAAGGAAAGGAGAAGAGATGAGATAAACAGCAAAAGTAGAAACCATGGTCAACTTTTACAGGAAGGTCAATACCCATATTCCTCTAAAGACCTCTTAAAAAGAGGCACAAATGCTTTTTCAGTATGGTTTTCCATGTAATGTAAATTGCCACAGGGATGTTACACAATGACTCGGAGGATAAGAGCCCATGAGGCAGTTTCTTTATTGAGATGTGGAGCTCATCGCAGAAAAGCTGCAAAACACCTGTAGGCATGGGATTAAGTTTCTACACTTACTGGAATAAAATATAACCTGGTCATTTCTTTTCAAACATACAGCATCTATTTCTGTCTATACTCTGAAGGATCCTTTCGTGTTTTCACAGATGAGATAATTTACTGGACTTCTAGCAGAAGAAAAAACATTAAACCAAAGAGTTAAGGTGGCCCATGATGAAGAGAAGCTGACTGAGGAAATGAAATCAGCAAAGTGAGGAAATTAAATGTGTGAAAAGCAAGACTATGCTAATCCTGAGATGCAGTGCTAAAAATGGCTTTTGATGCACCAAGGTATTTTCTCCAACTACCATATTAGTTGTATTCCCCATGAATATAATAAAAAGGACAGCACTGAAGAATTCAGATGTGTGACCTGATGATCACAGATGTTGAGGGGAAGTTTTCTGTTGACTCTAGTGGCCTTTGGATGACAATCTTTTGCAGGAGGCATAGATTGCTAGAATAGCCTCAACTATATCGAGGGAGTTGGAATTGTTTAGTTTGAGGAAGAGGAGGCTGAGGGGAGACCTCATCACTCTCTACAGCTGCTTGAAAGGACATTGTAGAGAGGTTGGTGCTGGTCTCTTCTCACGGGCAATTAGCGACAGAACAAGAGGGAATGGCTGCAAGCTGCAGCAGGGCAGGTTTAGGCTGGACATTAGGAAAAAGTTTTTCACAGAAAGAGTGGTCAGTCAGTGGAATCAGCTGCCCAGGGAGGTGGTGGAGTCACCATCCCAGACTATGTTTAAGAGTAGATTAGATGTGGTGTTGAGGGATCTGGTGTAGGGGAGAACTTGTAGAGTAGGGCTGATGGTTGGACTTGATGATCCTAAGGGTCTCTTCCAACCTAAATGATTCTATGATTCTATGATTCTATATAAAAACCCTTAAAAAAATAGTTCACTAAGTTGTATTTATTCATGCTACATTTTCTACCTTAGCTGTTCCTCTCAGGATGATCCATTTTAAATAATTCTTCCTTTCTGAAAGTTTAAAAGCTTGAGTCATTCACAATGATGAGGTTGCAGGGAAAGCTCCTTTTCCACCTCCTCTCCCTGCCCCCAAGTTACAGCACTGTGGAGGCTGTGTTCATGAAACTTCACTCCTTCCCTCCATTAGAAGAACATGAATTTTGACTACAAAATGGCTTTTCAAACAGACAAGCTCCTTTCATATCTTTGAAAGCCAACATGAATGCAGAAAAATCTAGGTTTCAATGACACAAAATTGCCCAAGACACCTTTGATCCAAAGGATTTATATGGAATTAGAAATGGACTTTTTACAAGGGCATGTTGTGATAGGATGAGGGATAATGGCTTCAAACTGGAATAGGGTAGGTTTACATTAGATATCAGGAAGGAAGTTTTCACTATGGGGGTGATGCAACACTGGAAGAGGTTACCCAGGGAAGCTGTGGATGCCCCATTCCTGGAGGTGTTCAAGACCAGGCTGGATGGGGCTTTGAGCAACTAGGTTTAGTGGGAGGTGTCCCTGCCCATGGCAGGGGGGTTGGAACTCAAGGATCTTTAAGGTCCCTTCCAACACAAACCATTCCATGATTCGACAGTTTGCCAGCCCAGAACCGATCAGGACCAATGTAGGTCACAACTAGTGCCAAGACATCTGAGAGCTCCAAAACTCACCCCTGCTGAGAAGTGAGGGAAGGAAAATTAGCGGTGATTCAAAGCGAGAGAAACACATGCCCACATATCCAACAGGGATGGGAAGAAACTTAGTGGCCAAAGATGGAGAAGAGGCAGGTTGGCAACAGCTCCACCCACACATCTTTAAGTGACCTATCTATATTCCCTTACAGTCGGGCTATGGTATAGAATATTCACTGATTTTCATTTTGCTGTGCAGAATTTCACAGCCTTTCCTTCCTCTGTGGCTTTTACTACCCAAGAAAGGAGAGAGGCGGAACAAAAAGCTGCAAACCGAAGGGAGTGTGGGTGTGAGGGGGTTTATGTGTGCTTTGGTTTCGAAGCTTTGGCCTGAAAAGAGATATTTGCGTTAGCAGACTACAAAAGACGGATGATTTGCTGCACTGACAAAGTTAGAAACTCCCGCAACGTCAATACAGTTCATTGAAAGTTAAAAGGGGGGCGTGTTATTTTTAGGTGCTAAGTAATTCACAACATTTTGTGTTTAAAATAAAATATTCATCTGTATCATTATGAGTCATCTTTGTTCAGATAGTTTATTAAAATATTCTCCTTATGTAATACTATTATCCAACGTACCTGGGATCTCTATTTTATTATGAAGCTGGTGTACACCAGAAAGTCTACCTAGATATTTGTATTCTAATAACAAAGCAAAACAGTATTTCAGGTATAGTCACTATTAACAAGTTGTAAAATGTTGACTTCTCTCGCAGTATTTTCAAATACTCTGTGTCTTTTCTATTATTATTTTTCTGCTGCAGTTTATGTGCTGTACGCCTGCAGCCAGGAGCATGTGTTTCCAATTATCTGAGCTTTCCAAACCAGCTTTGCATTCAATAGCAACTTTTATTTTTTTAAGGTACAGCTCCTCCTCCCACAGAAGTTAATATTCCTCTCCTTTTTCACACAGCAGACAGCAGTGGCTCTTGATTTCAGGCCCATTTTAGAAATCACTTAATTTGGAACTCTGTAGACAAGAATGTTAATTTCTTCTAAACTTCTTGTACGTTTTATGAGACAGAACCAAACTTTCATATTGAATATATATAAAGCGTTGAACCAAGAGAGGGAAAACTGATGTCATCCAGTTTCCCTTGTATGATATTTTCTCTAGTTTCCTGTACAGTGAAGAATCCAGTTTGACCACTAGAGTCATAAAGACCAAAATGTTAGATAGCGTCCCATACTTGCAACTCATGGTAAGGCCTTACAAATCCCATCCCTGAAGAACGTGTAGAACCTGTGACCTGTAGCATATGCAATTCATGTGTTGTAAGGTCAGAAACTGTGATTATCCTCATTTGTATATGGAGAATTGAGGCAGACACGTTTGTGCCTATCTGTTGGCTTGTATTTGACATTTCTGTGTGCAGCTCTGTGCCCCATCATTTAAGAAGGATGTGAAGGTAGTTGGATTTCTCCAGAAAACAGCTACAAAGCTGTTACTTGGGAGAAGAGACTGACCTCCACCTCACTACAACCTCCTTTCAGGTAGTTGTGGAGGGTGGTAAGGTCTCTCCTCTGCCTCTCTCTCTCCAAGCTGAACAACCCCAGTTCCCTCCCAGTTCCGAAACTTGTTCTCCGGACCCCTCACAAGCTTTATTGCTGTTCTTTGGACACAGTCCAGCACCTCAATATCTTTTTTGTAGTGAGGTACCCACCCTTATTTATAGTGGGGTCAAACACTGGGACAGGCTTTCTAGAGAGATGGCTGATGCTCCAAGCCTGTCAGTGTTTAAGAGACATTTGGACAATGCCATTAATAGTATGCAATCACTTTTGCTCAGCTCTGGAGTGGTCAGGCAGTTGGACTAGGTAAACACAGTACGACCCTTCCAACTGAAATATTCTATTCTATTGATCATCTGTATCAATGAGGCATTGACCTCCACTCAGCCTTTGTTCTAAGGAAGACCATGGGCTCATCACTCAGAGAAATTCAGGCACAGAGATGCAAATTGAGATGCAGTACCCACAGACAGTGCAAACAAAACAAATGTCGAGCATCTAACAAGAAAATGGACATCCAGATAAGATGTGTAGCCAGGGACCAAGGCTGTGTCTTACCTGAGCAAAAAGTCTGGGGCACTGTATGAAGGGATGGCATCCTGGGGTGTATTAGAAGGGGGTTGGTTAGTAGGTTGTGAGAGGCTCTCCTCCCCCTCTACTCTATCCTAGTGAGACCCCATCTGGAATATTGTGTCCAGTTCTGGGCCCCTCAGTTCAAGAAGGACAGGGAACTGCTTAAGAGAGTCCAGGGCAGGGCTACCNGCTCCAGGTTGGTATGCAACCAGAACACAACTGGACACAGCAGTTTGGAAGTGCCCAGAGGTCTGTCAATTCAAATGTAGCCTGGGTGAGCTGCCCAAGGGCAGCATAAGACCTTGAACTCAGCATTATCCATGACTCTGCTTAATGAGTCTTCATTAGTGACTCAATCTGCTGCCTTTGTATGGGGAAAGGACTGGAAAGGAATCGGGAGTGAGCCACCACAAATGTCATGGGCACCACTGCAGCAGAGAGTGCTCTAGGCTCCAGGCACATAAAGGCTGGTCTGAAGGTGTTAAGGTGTTGGAAATACGTTATAAACCCCTTGCCCTTAGTCACTGAGTAACCAACGACTGAATAGCAGATCACTCATCTGACCTCCACATGAGGAAAAGGGCCCGATCCCTCGTTTGTATGAAAAGCACCACACTAACACTACTGTATGGCTGCCCTGAGCACCAGGAGATACAGGTACCTATTCCTGAAGAACAAAGCTAGTGGGGCAGTGTGCTGGAATTAAATTGTAGGAAAGTCACACACGCACCCCAAATCATTCAGCTGGAGGCTTAATTCATGTTTTGTGTTGTATGACCCTCCTCCACAGATGTGCTGTGTAGCCCTAAAACAGATGTGTGGTCAGTGTAATACACTGCAGCATTTGAAACCTCTGATGATAGTACAAGTGAGATATCCTTACTGAGCCAGGACAAGCGTTTCAGGCAGTGACCACTCATAGACCATCCCACTCACCTGCAGCAAGTGAGAGTGGGATGAAGGTGGCCACCACTGCCCACAGAGAGCTGAAGGAGCCTCTCCCAAGGAAAATCCTATAACCAGGGCATAACCAGCCAGGAAAGTGATGCTATGGGGAGAAAGATGAGAATTCAACATCTGCAGAGCACTTCCCTCCTTCAGGAAGTGCTGCAGTTCTCCTGTGACAATAGCAGTTATCTTGTGACAAAGAGGCTCTTTTCTAGTCATTATGTTCTTCTCCCCAGGAGCCATCAGACCTCTCTGGTGATGGTCTCTAGTGTTTAGGTATCAGAGGACAGGAACTGCAGCCCTTGTGACTATGAGATAAAAGCACTCTGATTCATTGGATCTAATGAAGGCAACCACACCATACTGTCCTCACCATACTGGTTTTTCCTTGCAAAAGTCCCATCTTCCTGCAGCAGCCCCAGCTGCAGCAGCTCTGCCACCTCATTTTTACTTGCACTCTCCAGGTTCACAACAGGTCAGGCTTGTATTTTGTCCTGCTGCTTTGTTTCTCAGCCCTGTTTCCTCATCAGCATTTGAGAGTTTGGATTTTGATCACACATATGTACACATACACATAAAAATCTAAAGGCCTAAAGGATTATAGTGACAGGGAAAGATTTGTCTTTGAGTTTATCTTCCTTGTTGTAGACACATTGCCATGACGGATATCACCTGTCTCCAAAAGCTAATTAGAATTTTTTTTTTTTTTTTTTTTTTTTTTTTTTTTTTTTTTTTTTTTTTTAATTTTTGTCTGTGGTGGCCTTTCAGTTTCCAGACCCCAGTAAAGCTTCCTGGGCCAATAGCTCTTGTATACAGTCTCATAGCATACAAAGTGCTACATAGCATACAAAGGTTGCAGCATTTATAGCAATGTTGACTCTCAGATGTCTATGGCAAGTCCCATGGCATCTATCCATACTTCTAAAGCTTCAGTTCCTGGTGATAAGGAATTGACAAGAATGTTAGCACTAATTTTTATGTATGCATCTAGTCTTCCTTTGTAACAAATGCTTAAAATTATTGCTCATGTGACTTACAAAGGCTCAGATCATGAGAAGCTTACATTTCATTTTTCAAAATATCCTACAATTGCTAAACCAATCTGCTGATCATCTGGGGATTTGTCATAGTGTTTACTAATGTCTGGAATTCACATGTTGTATTTGTCATTTAAATTTTCTGAAACAAACTAATGACAACCTGGTGAGGAGGCATCTTTTTCACTCATTTTTACAAAAGAAGTTGAGGAAGTCTTTGGTGGCAAAGGGAGAACAAGCTGGGTGTGATACTCACAGCATGTACAAGGTGTCCTCCTTAACCCAGCCTTTTCTGCATGGCTGATAGCATGAAAACCTATAGAGAACAATACAAAGTGACACCCATAAATTCAAACTGCAGTCTTTTCCTCACTCAGCAGCATTTCATGGCTACTGATGTTTGTGGTATATAATTCAACTTATAGTTGTCTCTGAATGTTATCCGGAGTATCCACATACCTCTGGCAAACAATGGAGCCAGCAGCTATCCTCACACCCTGGGGATGTCTTTAGGTGGTAGCTGTTTTTCTTAGTGCCTTTTATTGACTATGTATCTATACTGCATATTTTGCACAGATGTGGTTTGAAAAAATTTGTTTGGAAATGCCTTTGGTTTCCTCTTTTCACATGTCACCTCAGAAAACAAAATTTGAAGAGAAAAAGAGAACTATGAAAAAAAAACCTTTTTTTTGCCATTTCAACAATTAAGGAACGAAAAGGAGAGGCAAAAAAGGAAATGATTCAGTGTTTTTTTCCTATCAAAATAAGAAAAAAAAAAGAAGAAAACATAAAATCAGCTGAAAATGAAATGTGCACAGCCTCCTACAGCCTGTAGTTACCACCAAGGGTCAAGTCCTTGTCAAGGCAGTTTCTGATGCCTGGTCCTTTTCGTAAAGTCAAGAGGTGCTATTTGCTTAATAAATGTACAAACATGTTGTTAAACCTGTTAGAACACAGCTTCTGCTGTGTTTCACTGAATGAACAGTGGGGAAAGTGGCAATGTTTCTTGTGTAATGTAAGAGCACGTGGCTTGCTGCTGGATGAAGGGGGCTTGGTGCTTTTCCTAATGCAACATTGCCAGCAGGGATGCTGATCTCAAAAGTAAACCTCCTTCGCTGCTCCTTTAGGAAGGAGCAGACTAGTAATAAAATTGGCAGGGATCTCCAAGCAAACATGTTAAAATTGAAAGCCAGTTGCACAAAGAGATACGGTTTGCAGCGCAGCAAGAAGTCTCTAAACCACTTAATTACAAAGTTTTGCGAGAAAAAAATAGTGTTTATAGCTTATGGTAAGTTGTGTCAGCGTTTATGAAATCCTTTTGGTTAGTGTTTTCTACTCATTTTCTCTAATGTTTGCTAAGTTTTAGCACATGTTGTTGGAAATCCAGTCAGAGTCACAGTGTGAATGGGGAACTTTGTTTAAGAGTGTCGCGGTGTTTCTCCGGCATCCAGTTTCTGGTAGCTACTGAGAGGTCAGGTTTTGCTGAGCACACAGGGCCAGCCTTGCTCGAGAAGGAAAGTACATTAGTTTCATTTGACTGTCTTAAGTCATTTTTTAAGGGTGTAAACCTCAGGGTGACTGAAGAGTGAAGATGACAATTTTTTTTGACACGCAATTTTTTTTCCTCCAAATATTTTAATTATTGTTTTGAATTCTTTGCCAAATCCAATAAGTACAGTGGTGAAAATTAAAGAACTGATCTTCATTTCAAACCTATACTGGAAAAGAAAAATCCTAACTATTTATAATGATAAGGTTTGTCATTGAAACATGAAAAATAACAGAGCTTGGGGCCTCTTGGGTTAATGATAACCCTTTCAC
Source organism: Jacana jacana (assembly GCA_013400555.1). Taxonomy (NCBI): domain Eukaryota; kingdom Metazoa; phylum Chordata; class Aves; order Charadriiformes; family Jacanidae; genus Jacana; species Jacana jacana. Next base: position 159,414 of record VZTM01031657.1, read on the forward strand.
GAGTATTTTGTTCACAATCTCAATTATAATTCCATGAGCTTTATCTTTCACATACATAGCTAAACCCTTTTAATCTTTAATGAACTGATTTGTCTTAATTCAGTCGCTGTAGAGGTCTTTGTGGAAGAAGTGAGAATTTTGTTATCATCAGCTCTAGGACTACAGAAAGTAACATCCTGGGGACACAGGAAGGGAGCAGAAAGCTCAGCTGTTGTGGGTACATCAAAGGTGGATGTTGTAGAGGGTTTTTTTTTTCCAATTTAAAAGCAAGCATCTTCACATCTGTATTGAGTAAGGCCACTGGTGCTTTTTTTCTCAGGTGATGGTGGATTTTTTGCAGCTGCTGTGCCCTTTCAGGAATCTTTATCCACTTTTAAGCTTTGACAACGCTGCTGGCCTGAGTTTGAAGTTTTCTCTCTACCCTGTTTCTGCCAAATGTTTCTGTATGGCTTATTTTTGTCACCTTTGTTATTCTACCTACCATGTTGTCCTTGTTCTCTCTTTTGCCAAGACTGACAATAGCACCTTTCTGTAGAGCTTTTCAACAGAAATTTCTCATCAAATGAAACATTTTGCAATAAGCACAACCTTTTGTCAGTTCTTTTCTTAACTAGAAAAACAGAAAAGTATAATATGTTTTGTAGTTCTGTGGGGACATTTTTGGAGATGTTTAATAAACCAACAGTTTTCCCTCGAACATACCAACAAATTTTTCCCCTTATCTTTGAAATTTTTCTGGACAAAAAACAGTTTTGCATCAAGCACTTGGTCTTCTGCTTACAGGCTATTGAAGCTAGCTGGAGGACGCTGGTCTTTTTAATTATTGCTTTATCCCCTCTCACCTTGACCTAACTGTGCCCTGGCAGGGAATGTTTGCCTACCTCTAACTGATTTGCAGCAGATGTTAGTGGTAATAAATTATATCCCACTTCCTCCAGCTCCTTTTTTTTTCTAGAGCTGCTTGAATGTTTTCAAATGAAAAGTCTCTCAATCTTAAAAGGCATTTTTTTCAAAATGCATATGTTAAGGGTTTATTAATACTCCCTCCTTTTTTCCAGTTATACTGAAAAGCAAAGGCTGCACTTTACTCTTTTCCTCTGGTTTTGCTTTTCTTTTGCTACTGGAAAGAGTTGCACTAAGGGGAAAATACAAGAAAAGGGAAGGTGAAGAAAAAACGTGACAACAGAAGAACTCCTATGGAAAAAAGTGAATAACTGAAATAGCTCACTGGCAAAGCACATGGAACAAGAAAGACCAAAAAAAAAAGTCCAACCCTGACATGTTTTAATTTTTCCCTGTTTTTCCACCAGTTCCCTCCTGACATCATCAGGCAACCATTTGGTACTTGTTTCATGTAGCACGTGCTAGGCAAGGGGAATGACTTCATGCCTTTAAAGCCAAGCCTTTGTTCTACCAGCTTTTTGCGCAGATGCTGCCGCCAGCACTCCAGCCACGCTCGTAGGGACCAACCTCCATCCCCCACCTCATACATCCTAAAAAGTACTAGAAGAATGACTGAGAATGTGAGGATGCAACTTGAACAATGTTTCCTGACTCAGAACTGGGCTGGAGACCAAAGGAGATTTCCTGAGGCAGGGATGCCCCAAAAGCCCCATCTTCCACCCCAGCTCTGCTGCCAGGCTCCCTGCGGTGTTGCTTGGCCAACACAACCTATTTCAGTAGACGAGGCATGATTTCCAAGGAAGCCACTTCCAGGGAATGCTTTGAGTGATGCTGGTTTGCCAGAGCATCTGTCTTTGAAATAATGAGAAACACACCGTAAGTAACAGAAGCTGCTGAAGGAAGCCTTTTCTTGTAATGCTCCTATTTTGATCCTGGTGGGTACCCTACTATAATGATATAGGTTAATATTGCATGTGGGACTTACATTAACAGTATTTCAGATGAATTAATTGCCAATGCCTTAAGCAAGGGCACCAGTCAGTGGATAATACCTCCATGTCTAATAATTTCCACCAGCAAACGGCGAAGTGAAAATCAAGGTACTAATTTTTATGATTTTTTATTGCTATGAAGTCCTAGGAGAACCAGAAAACCTGAAGAAATGGCATTTTCTTTCCAAAATGCTTCATAGGCAGGTCTGTCACAAAAAGTCAATTTTAAGAGAGAAGCAGCATACTTGGAAGAGAGCCCTTACCTTAGGAGCCAGTGACCCCTGAAAAGCAGTGAAGCCTGCAGTTGTCCTCCTACAGAAAATGCAGTGAAGTCCCCATCCCACAAACACACAGGGGCTTAGTTCTCTGTGTGTGTGTGTGCTTGTAGTGCTATGGATTCCAGTTGGACAACTCTCACCTGAACATCACTTCATCAATTGTATCTGCGGGAGCGAGGTGTCAGCTCTACAATATATTATTGTTCCTTCTTACAGTTGTAGAGTTTTACACTAATAGTTTAACCAGGGTAGATATAAATGAATCAGTTAAGGAAAAAAGGAAAAGGAAAAAAGGAAAAAAAAAAAAATTAAAATAAAACAGTAGTGCTGTTAATTTTGGGGAGTGAATCACAAGACACAAAGAGCAAAGTTAGTATTTCAGAAATAAGAAACCGGATAGACTTCATTTACTAAGGACTGCAGAGTCTGATCCTCAATTCTTCAACAAAATGGCATAGAATGAGTTTTCAAACTCTCTCTGTTCCTTTAAGAACACTCTAATTTCTAAGGTGCTCCCACCAACCCTGCTGCACCAGCTCAGGGGTAAATCATCACCACTACCCTGCAAGTATCTCACAGACAACCATATAAATCTTGCGTTATAGCAAAAGAGAGGGGGGAAAAAATGGGTAAAACTAATTCCTGACTTCCAGGTAGCCACAGTTGGTGGCACACAGGCATTCAGGCAGGTTGCCCTGCTGTTTCAGGTCTCAGGGTGCAGTATTGTCTCCTTCTCAAGGAGAAAAATCATACACTTTTTAATCAAAGAATCACTATGTAGAAATAAAGGGAGGAAAATATCCTCGCCAGAGCAGAGAGGGGAGGGTTGAATGCAGGGCTGCTGCTCAGACTTTGGAGCCCCCCGGGGCAGCTTGTGTTTCCAGGCGCTGCATATCTGATTTCAGCCTCAAGCACGGGCAGGCTAAGGGTTAACAGGAGACGCAGCACGTTAACTGTATCTGTGGAGATTATGGCATGTTTATCCAGTGTTCAGATTTCCTGTCTGAATGTTTGGATTTCCTGAAATCCCTGCTATCAGCCCAAGTGCTGTCCACTGAGCAGACCCTTTTTTTCTCTCTCTCACTTTTTTTCCCCCCGTTTTTTTTTTTTGTTTTTTTTTTTTCAACTTTGCTCACATGGTAGGTTTTCCTTCCTGCTCTCTTTCCAGTTGTAGTGCCTGTGTCTCCTCACCAGTCAGAACATTTATGGATGCAGTTCAACACTCTTAGGCTCCAGAATTCTGGGGATTGCCGTGCATTGGATTTCCTTTATTATTATTACTATTTTATTTCATCTTATTTTATCTTTTTGTGGCAAGAAAACCTGAAGAAACATGTGCTTTCTCAGCTGTCCACGGGAGAATATGTTTTAGTCTGAGATGGAATAATGGCCTTAGGTTTGAGGACCAAATCTGGAATGGGAATTCAGACTGCACGCGTCCTGGTGAGTTACAGCGCGTTGGGGCTGAGAATGGTTGGTAAGGAACAGCTCTGAGCCGGGGACAAAGGCTGAGCACGTCCATTCAATGTGGCTGCTGAGCAAATTGCAAAAAAGCAGATGGGTGAAGCTGAAGTTAGAATTTTTTCCAAAAAAAACCCCCAACAACTGAAGCCCATCTTTAATTCCTAAAAATGCATGCTGCTCTACAGCCTAGATAACACCCAGGTAAACTTTGCTGTAGTAAAATGTATAAGGCCAGATTCTGCAAGTCCTTACTCATGTAAGTTTTACTCACATAAACAACCTCAGTGTTTTAAAAAGAGCTCATGTAAGAAAAGACTTGCAGAATGGGGCCCACATAGAGTAAATTGCAACTTCTCAATCTCAGCAAAAAAATTGATCTTAAAAGAAAAATGAGAATTTTCTGAGGGTCTTTGCATGCTTCCTTGGCCTTTTATGTTTTATTGTTGATGTAGATTTAATTTGTAAGAAGAATCCATGTGCCAACGGTTTCTTCTATTGTCTCTTAAATAAGTTTGCAGTAGGAGTGAAAACGTACTCCATGCAGCAATGTTCTGGGAGGCCAGAAAGGGGCTTTCTGTTGTTGGAGGGAAAATGCTGAGTGCTATGCTGCTCCGAATGAACTGGAAAGCTGCATTCAGAGATGAGGCTTAGCTAAGGTTTTAGCTTCATTTTTGGATGTGAGAGTCCATGACAGCGTTATTAGCTTTAGGTGTTTTTAGTTAAATTGTGGTCACAAATGCAATGAGTTGACCAGTCTCAAAATCGGTGACTCAGCATGTGAAAAGAAAAAGTCTTCTTTTTGCAGCTTTTGAAACTGATTTCATTGCTGGCACCCATGGAAGTGTTGTTGGAGTAAAAAGTGGAAGATAAAGCATCATCACTGTTGCAACTTTTGTTCTATCCCATAGCTGGAGGGTTGTGGTTGCACTGAACATTCCTGAGCTGCTCTTTGGAGCTGCTCCAGGGATTCAGTTCTCTAATTTGAGGAGAAAAAAGCTTGATTTAGAAATTGCTTAGATGTTAGGAAACATCTATAGGGAAAACAGATTTCTATAGTAATTTTACTTTAGCCCTGATTTATATTAGACTACTGAAAATGTCCTGAATCCTAACATCTAATATCACACATCAATCAAGATATTTTAACATTTAAATTCTTGGGGTTTAGCAGAAGAGAATTCTTTCCTTTTTTGTACCAATAAATGGAAAGAGGCATTTTCCAAATTCTTTGCAGAGCTTCCAAATCTGAAATTTTAACGTCTGGTGCGTTGTCTTCCTTCACAGCCCTTTGAATGTGATCCTGCTGCTCCTTTTCAAGGTTTTCTTTGGTATCAGTGGAAGGTTCGTGCGAGACCAGTCAGACCAAACTCATGGCTTTTCTGCCTGCAAGCCTTCAGGAATTCAATTTTAATTATTAACATGAGGCAATGCGCTGAAACTCATGGCATTTTATGCATCAAAATGCCAGTTCTTGTTGTGTGTGTAGGTTTTTTCCCCTCAGTTGTAGGGGACTGACACACACCCCAAAACCAAAAACCAAAAACCAAAACAAAACAAATCAAAAAAAAAGGCAGGACAAGGAACCCCTCACCTGAGTTAGACAGGACTGTGGTGGCCTGCCTTGTGGATAAAATGCAATTTGGTGGTCTGTGGTCATGGATGTGATTAAACTTGCTACGGCAGAAATGTCCTCTCAAGGCTGGCAGAAGAGTCAAAATGTCACTAACGATTAGTGAACCACAGAAAATGCAGAGTACAGTTGAGGACTTAGGGGAAATATTCAAAGTTGTCTAGGTCTACCCAAATCTCCTTGTTGTGGGAATTTCATTGGCTGTCTGATGAGCAAGAGGCTTGGGACAATGTCAGTTGGGGTTTTTTCCCCCATTTTTTGCAGGTCTGTCAGAAACTTTCTGGTTTCAGCCAGGTTGGAAATGCTGTGGGAATAGTTTTTCTGGTGGTATTTTGGTATTTCCTCTTCTGCTCACACCCAGACCAGGAAGTGCAGAAGCACAACCTTCAGCTCATTGTGTACGTGTTTCTTTTTATAAACCTGAATTCTCTTCCCTCCTCTCCGCTTTTTTTTTCTCTTGGCCTGATAGGCCTCACACAGGTTTAAGGTTCTGTCTGATTAAGACTGTGGAAGTTTTCTATACCTTTTCATATAACTATATCAAGCATTAAATAGTTCCTTAATAAGTGGTTATCACATGAGTATTAATTATCTAAGTGCAATGTTACCGACTCAGCCACCTACAGCCAATAACGTTAATGTGCCAATATCCCCAACAGCATCTGTTTCCCCTGGCATTTACTCCTGTACCTTCAATAGCATGAAGACTAACTGGCCAGTAAGACCTATCTACTCAACTGCCCATGAAAGAAATTCTGCAAAAGGTTGGGGTTTTTTTTGGGTAGCCCCAACTACCCAAAAAACTGTGCCATTAAACTCTCTAAGACTAGACACTTCAGGCTTTAGTGTTTTTTCCCTCCCTCTTTTTCCCTTTCTGCATCAGTGAGGAGATCCGACTCATGCACCCTCACTCCGTGTGTCCAACTCATTCACCATCACAACTGCCAGTCCTCCTGCCTTTCTTGCTGTTGTTGGCAAGTGCGGATAAACAGTTTTGACAGGCACAGAGTCCTTCAGAGTTAACTTCATACACAGAGTGATGTTTCTCTGCTCAAATGATAAATGGACCAGAGGAACTTGACCACTTTCACTGGAACTGCTCCCCACATCCAGAGCTGTTAACCCCTCCTTTTCACACTGTTTTCCACAAAACCCCCAAAATGCAATTTTCTTTCAGACCAGAGCAAAGCAAATCATGCTTGGACCGCAGCTTTTCCCTCAAGACTCTTCTAGCTATGTTACAGAGTCTTCAATCTACCATTTTATAAATGAAAATAAGCTTGAGATGGATCTTAAAGTTGGCCCATGGCAAAATGATTATTTATGGTTCCACTTGGGTCCGCTCTCATGACTGCTTCATGAATAGCCATGCCGATAGTGTTTGGAAACTGTGCCCATGTAGGACTGGGTTTGTAAGATAATTTGCTCCTCAGAAGCTTCATAGTCCTCAAAAATACAAGGACATACAGGCAAAGGGAAGTTAATTTACCAAATGAAAAAGCTGTAATTTTGGAAGCTTTAAGCAGAGGCAATGGAATTACTGAGGGGTTTTGAGCTCTGTGCTTGTTTTGGGGTGTTTGTTTTCTTGTTCCTGTTGGCTATGTTGCCTGAGCTTTGGGGAGATGCAGAACTTCAGAGAGGGGGCATGAGGTGGGGGAGGAAACGACAGTGAGGTTTGTTATTTCTGACGCTGATGAGCAGCAGGGCTCAGCCTGGACCACATATCGCTCTCCTCCCATGTGGTGTCCACGAGTTAAGCTCCATCCGTGCTGAACGGGGCATGATGTGAAGCTTCTCTCTCAGTCCCCCCTGAGCCCCAAAGCCAAGTTCATCCCTTTTCCCCCCTCAAAAGGCAGTGATGCTTTTCGTGTATCTTCCTCTATCTCAGCTGGAGTTAACAAAATCCATCTGCTTCTGTGAGTCAGCAGAAAAGTATTCAGCTTTTATAAGAGTTAAGGGACATAGGATAGGGCAATGTCAAAGCGCAGAAGTCTTCCCCCAGCTTGGCGTTTGCACAGTATGCACAGAGAGGAGGTCATGTTTTCAGTTCCCATTCACCAGATGAGCTGATTTACACCAGCAGAAGGCTTGGCCCATGGCATCCATGGCCACGGCTGTCGAGCAAGGCTCCTTTCATCAGCGGTAAATGCGAACAAATGTGCAAACGGCAACAACCAGTGCGTATCATGACGCGGCAGCTGCTAGCAGTTGGGAAAAGTCAAAAGAAAACTCTATTTTTTCTCATCAAAAGCAAAATGAGGAAGCCTCCCCCCTCCCTTTCCTCCCCCACTGCTACCACCCTGGTTCAAGCAAGTTGATCCATAGGTATTTGTGTGGGGGTTTGTTCTCAGCGGTTAACCACATAACAATTTGAAGCATGTGGCTAACTCTAAAGAAACTGCCTTTAAACGTTTGCAGACTGTAATTGCGTTAGGGAGAGTGGAGCCCTGGCCAGGGGCTGCTGGTCACCCCAGGGACTGTGGCAGGAAGCCCTGAACATCCCACAGCAAGATCCCGCAAAGAGGGGAAAACAAAATAATATCTCATTTTATCTCTAGAAGATCAGCTCCTAGCTGATGCTCTGCGGCCAAGCCCAGATGTTCCCCACCTCCTGTTTCGTGTCTGTATTTGGTGTGTCAGGGGTGAAACACCCAGGAGGAAATAAAATGAAAAGGGTTTGGTGATGAAGGGGAGGGCGTTTCGGCATGCAGCTTTCATAAATAAAGCTGGAGGAAAAATAACAAACAAATTTGAGAATCTTTGCCACAAAGTCAAGGGCGCCTGAGAGTGTTGGGTGATCCCCAGGGAAGTGGTGAAAGGTGAGTAGCGTGGGGCTGGAAAGTCAGGCTCCAGCAGGGACAGCAAGGAGAAATCCTGCTCCGGGCGGGTAAATGCCCAATTCAAGCTCTTTCATCCCTCAATCCTGAATTTTCTGGGCAGAGAGGAACGGTTGAGGGGAGGATATGTGCAAATGAGAAGTGAGCAGTTGTACTTCTAGGGTGTAAAGATCCTAGCATCCACATGGTGCCACGGTGTTCATTACAACAGAGCCATGTGGCTATAGTAACATCCACTTTTAAAGAATTTGGAGCTTAAAGAAACCAATAAAACTGAAGATTGCAACATTTCTGCATGAGAGGAGATGTCTGTGAAACATTCTGCAAGTGGTTTGTGACTCCCAAAGGTCACGGGCTGTTAATTTCCATCCATTCTCAGTGCATCCTTAGTCTGTGATTAGAAGAGCCTCTCCTTGGCTACAAACATGCTCCTAAGTGTTCATTGCACACATAAAATAGTGCAATTAATCTTCTTCACCCGGCTACAAGCCACATTTATAATTCAGCAGGTAAAAAAACTTATCTGTAGAATCACAAGAATGGCTCCTGATCTAGGAAAGCAAATGACTTTCAGAGTGTGGCCTTAATGTTGAAAATTCAGCCTGCTTTGAAGAAAGGTCAAATATGGCCTTGCCAAGTCTTTTCTCTCAGTCACATTGGCTGGAGCTGTGGCCTTGAAGCCACATGGGTGGGATTGCAGCTAGAAACCTGGGAGGATCTGCAACCACATATCTTTCTCCATATCTATTCTCCAGTCTGGGGAGAAAAGAAATCAGCTTTTAATTAGTTGCTACAACCCTGGGAATACCACCTGCTGGCACTGAATTATGATGTGACCACAGGCAGGTCACTGCATGGCACTAGCCAGATCAGCAGCAGGAGAAGCCTGGCTGGCTCCCCCTTTCTTCTGTCTGGCTCCCCCTTTCTTCTGGCTGGCTCCTCTTTTCTTGTTGTTCATCTCTGGAGTAGCCAGAAGAGAGCATGTGAGTGGGAAATGGTTGACGTACTCCTCAAAACTACTGGGGCAAAAAGAGGGAGATGTCTCCTGCCACGACTGGCACAGCTGCATGCCTTTTTTACAGCAGTTGGCCAAATGCATATAGAAAGCAATTTTCTGTGCTAGCCAGAGGCAGCAGGATGTCTCGGGCAGTAGGACAAGCCATGTGGTATCTAGATTCAGCATAATCCTGGCTTGTATCCTGGATTGTATCAGAAATAGCGTGGCAAGCAGGAATAGGGAAGTGATGGTCGCCCCCCCATACACAGCACTGCTGAGGCCCCACCTCAAGTACTGTGTTCAGTTTTGGGTCCCTTACTACAAGAAAGACACTGAGGCTCTGAGAGTGTCCAGAGAAGGGTAACAAAGCTGGTGAGGGGTCTGGAGCACAAGACTTATAAGAAGCAGCTGAGGGAACTAGAGTTTAATTTGGCAAAAAGGAGGCTGAGGGGAGACCTTATTGCTCTCTACAACTACCTGAAAGGAGATTGTACAGCACTAGGGGTTGGATTGTCTCTTCTCCTAAGTAACAAGCGATAGGACAAAAGGAAAGAGCTTCAAGTTACACCAAGGGAGATTTAGATTTGATATTAGGAAAAACTTCTTTACTGAAAGGTTTATCAAGCATCAGAATGGGCTGCCCAGGAATGTGGTTGAACCATTGTCCCTGGAGGTATTTCAAAGATGTATAGATGTAGTGTTGAGGAACATGGTTTAGTGGTGGACTTGGCAGTGCTAGGTTAATGGATGGACTTGATGATCTTAAAGGTCCCTTCCAATCAAAATGATACTGTGACACCAAGCCCTTAGCATAATAATATGGATCTATGTAAGAACATGTGAGACAACACTTCAAGATCCTGTCTGCAGTAACAGCTGACATACAGGATGCAAGAGATGAACAGGGGGGACATGTAGTGGTATTTTCCCAGATTATGGTTCCTGCTTTCCAGGATTGTACCTAGAGGATTTTCTGAGTCAGAGCTCATATGTAGGATGTTCTTGTCCTGCAGATATTTGCAACACAGATTTGTAGGCTTTCTTCTACTTAAGCTAAGAGACATTTTAAGCAACCACTAAAAACAGTTTATAGAGGTACCACAAACTGGTAGACAAATACGGGTAGACAAATTCATAGAAGGAATTTTGTCTTGAATTTACAGCTATACAATCTTTACTGACAGTGTGGGTAGACAAATTCATAGAAGGAATTTTGTCTTGAATTTACAGCTATACAATCTTTACTGACAGTGAGGGTCAAATCCTAGTCTCTGACCTGATTAATAGTAGTGTTACAAACTGACTGTTGTGTAAACTTGTGGATGATATTTGTTTGTGGGTAAATAAGATCTATGCCAGTGCCAAGGAACTCTAACATTTATTTTATCCAGTTTAGCATGGAACTATATTGCTACTTTCCTTCTGCATTCAAATCCAAGAAGTTCAGTAGTTACCCAAATTATTATCTTACTGATGTAATCATTTACCTAATGGTATACTTGTCATAAAACTTGTTAAGACTGCATTATCTGCTGATGTAGAATAGTGGATCATCCATCTAATCAGAGACAGGTTGTAGTTGCCTATCTTTCAATAATTATTTCAGCAGGTGTCCTTCTATGCCTGTTCATAAATAGTGGTTGAGGAATTAGCAAAGCTTGTCAGGATCACAAATTCCTGTAATTCAGTAGTTACCTATATTCACAACCAAAGATGATGTCTACCTTGGTAGAGTAATATCTGAAGATATTTTATTAAAACTAATGGGTACTTCAATTCTATTTTAAATCTAGAGCTTTTAAATTATTATCTACCAGCAGGGTGTAATTCTGATCTTACCTTGTCTTAAATTAATGTCACAGTCTGACCCCAGGTTCAATCAATGACAGGTCTTAACCAGAATCCCAAATCTCATCAGTGATTGAAACTTGATCAGTCTCATTTTCTGTGTTTATGAAGTTGTTGTTGAGAAGGAGGTATCATGTCCACATCTTGACCAGGATGGGGTTAAAAATCTCCTTCTGACCCAAGATGATCTACAGCTGCTATTTGTTCTCACCACCTAGCCAGACAAATGGAATTTGGCTCAGTTGAAACAAATTTCCTTGCCATTGAGAATATTAGACTTAAAGGGTGTCAGCAGCAACAGGAACAAGGATAAAAAGGTGATTGTAAGTCATGTTTTGCTGCTGTGAGCCGGAGCCATACAACAGTATACCTAGCACCTGGTCTGAATTAGAGAAATTGCTCAACTGTTGAGATTTGTTTTTTTTCCCAGAGTTCCTAGGAAGCTCAGAACAGTAATTGTGCAATCCCCCCTATAGGGTGGTGTATACATGTATGCACATGGTAGATCATAAACTCCTATGCTTCACCCCGTTGCCTTCAAGTGCAGAGAACAGCCTGGCTGTAAGGTTCCTTTTCAGTCAGAAACCTCCTTCTCTCAAGCATAATTTCTAACACTAATTCTGCCCGTTTTAAGACTGTTTAATTTCCCAAACAGCCAAAGGGCCATAAGCAGCCCCTTCTCAAGGTGGGGATGTGCAATAGGTCCATGTCCTGTGAATCATATCAGCAGTGTCCTCTAATTACTACACCCTGAGCAAGAGTTAGACTTACAAGCAAACTCCTACAATAGATTTGCACCTTTAGACAGATCAGGCACAAGAGGGAATGGGACTCCAACCAGTGTGACCAGGTTTAGCCTGACCCTAAGGAAAACAAGGAATGGTGAGGGTGACTGAACACTGGAGCAGGCTGCCCAGGGAGGCTGTGGATTCTCCTTCTCTGGAGACATTCAAAACTCACCTGGATGCATTCCTCTGTGATCTGATCTAGGTGTTCCTGCTCCAGCAGGGGGATTGGACTAGATGATCTTTCAAGGTCCCTTCCAATTCCCGATATTCTGTGATTCTGTGTGATTCTGTGACAACACTTTTTTATGGTGCTGAATGCTGAAGGACACCTTATATTATAAGGGAATCTTATTCATGTCATGATTTACATTCTAGGAGAAAAATGATCCCAAGGGTCTCTTCCAACCTAAATGATTCTATGATTCTATGATCATGGAAATTTAGAAAATTTAAATGATTGAAAATAACACATTACTGAGAATGCTGCAATATTTGTAGCCTGGTTTCTATGAGGAAGCTGAGGCAATTGCTCTGGGTGTGCGCATGTTCCCCCATGACATTGAATTGCCCTCAACGAAGCCAGATGGAGGATCATAGGTCTCGACTGCTTCTACATATCTTACAAAACAGGCAGATGGATAGAAGGAAAGAAACCCACTGTTTGTAACCTCTGACTACATCCTCACCAAGGGAAAAGCCACAACTACTTTGTGAGATGAGATGATTTCCACTGGAGCGCAGTGCTGTGCTTGGTACAACCTGGGGGAGAAGATTCCACACGCATTTGCCCTGCAGGCTGCCTGTGTGAGATTCTGTGATTCTGCGCTCCCAAATCCTCTTGGTTTTCATGCAACCCTGCATGTGCCAACGTGGCTTTAGGAGCAATAAGTCAGGGGAAAGACACCTGTTGTTATTTATCCCAGTCCTTCAATTCTCTCTCCTTGAGAGAAATACCTTCTTGCAATATCACAGGCCATTAAACCCCCACATTAATGCGAAAAGTGTTTCCTGGGAATAATAATGCCCTGACATCAGTATTGCCTGTGTACTAGTGCTGGCTGCAAGTGCAGCGGCAACGTTTTGCTTAGACAAGCAATGCTAGGAGAGGACCCTGATTGCTTAAGCTGACTGTTTTAGATAAATGCTTAAATCAGTAATTTTCAAAAGCTGGTTACCTAAAATTCAGAGCCTTAGCTCACACCAAAGTCCTCAATAAATTATTTCAATGTCCTTTTTTGAAAGTGAGGTCAGTTATTTCAGTCCACTAATTAGGATTTCAGTAGACAAGAGTTCAGCACTTCCTCCTGAATTTCCCAGTGCAGGACAATGTATCTCAGTCCTCAGCTACAGAACATTTGTTTTTATAATTCGAGGCCCTTTTCTAAACAGAAATCATCATCTGGGCCAGACTGTTGAAGACAAGTCAATTTGCATCTTAGAATCATAGAATCATATAGGTTGGAAGAGACCCTTGGGATTATCGAGTCCAACCATCAGCCCTACTCAACAAGTTCTCCCCTACACCATATCCCTCAACAACACATCCAATCTACTCTTAAACACAGTCTTCTAGAAAGACACTGGACTCCCTCCAGAATGTGAACTTGGACGAGAAACTCCGATACCCAGAAAGAACAGGTTAGTGCTTTCGCTTCTTAGCACCTTCAGCCATCTGAAACTGATATTAGTTTACCAGGTTTAGCAGGAGTTGAGTGGTGGTCACGAACACCAGAACCAAGCAGTCTCATCCAGCTCCTACTCTAGATGCAAACTGCAGCTGACTTTGCTCTGGTTTCCACAAATATAACACACAGGAGGAGGAGGACGGACCATGGAGACCAGGCAGCACCTGTGTGAACACTGGTTTTGACAATAGTTATCACAAGAAAATATGTTTCTGCTTTATCCTTTCCTGTGTGTGTCAAAAACAAACAAGATATTTGTTTCCCAAAAAGGAAATTAGGTTCATTCTGGAATGTGCTGAGCAGATCAGGTTCTTCTTAGCATGGATAGATACATATGTGGGATTTCCACATTTTTAAGCCCTCCCAGGATATTTGTGCAATATTAATCGTGTCGGTTACTGTGCTGTTTTCACAGCAAACAGCAGACTTGATGTGAGGAAAGGTGGCCTCATTTGCGCTGTTACTGTAGTCTTTCTTAGAAGCAGAAGCTATTTGCAAGATCATAATTTCCCTCACAGACACTATTTTTAATTGGGGAAGAGTTCTCTCAGAGGAGTAATAGTCTTACTTCTGTTCATAGTACTGTTCATAGTACTGCACAGTACTTTCCTCATCAGGCTATCAAGAGAAAGAGGATTTGAGCAACTGCTTCTCTCTGTAATAATGAACAGAGAGCTGTAAATCATAATGTGCAATAAACTAAAAGAAAAAAAAAATAACTGGAGATTAATGATTGGAATGGGACTCACTGAATTAAATTGGATCAGATGTTCCCTGGAAAAAATCTGAGTTAGATTCACAGCCCTCTATGGCTTTGGTTTTGTTTTTCACAAAGGAAGATTTAGTTTGATTGTTTTGTAACAGCTAACAATTTCTAGGCCCTGCAAAAGTGGTCCTAGGAGCCATCAGGAGAGGACAGCCACTGGCTGGTAATCCTCTCATTCAGGCAGAGGAGGGAACTGGACATGGAGCCACCCCAGCACAGTGCCACAAACTGCTCAAATGTTACAGGGAGCATCATGTTTTTACAAGATATGAGGGGCTGACTTCTAGTTTTCACCTCCAGGGACAGGTTCATGACTTCAGATCTGCTGCAGACAGACACACTCCTGAATTCTTGAAGGATGCAACCAAAGCCCCGCTGCACCTCTTGTGTTCCTTGGTATGTGGTTAAAGTGCCTCCTTTTTCTGTGTTTTCTTCGCCGAATCCGCTTTTAAGTGTCCAGCCTTCCAGATGTTGGCTAGAGACACATGGGCAGCTGAGTCAAACTTACAATTTTTTCCAGGGACTAAAGTACCCAAAAACTGTACTTGTCTTAGTGTTTTGGTGACAGATTTGCTTGTGATTCCAACCTCAAGCAGCAAAAAAAAAAGCTTCTAGAAGTGTTCACTGAAGAAACTGAGTTAAACATGTAAACCAGTGATGGGGACTGATGTTTCACGTTGGTTTCACTGATTTTTTTAATCAGAGATGTCTCGTATTTTGTCAAGATCCAGTCTCAGTTCATTAATATATCAGAGGAAGGAAACAAAAGCTGCATAAATTACCACTGATCATGCTAGAGAGAACAAAACTCTCTCCCCCTTTAATTAATTTTATTTGCTGAAATGAAAGTGAAATTGATCCCCAACATGGCAGATAAAAAGGGCCACCTCAGTGGGTGCAATGCTGAAGGTAATGCACACACTCGCCTTCTTGCCCGCTCTAAGGCACCTGGCAGCTCTGCAGTACTGGGTTTAGTGACTTTGCCTTACTAACTCAGTTTCCTTAGGCTTTTGTAAAAAATGGACTTAACAACAGTTGCCTAGAGCCAGAAGAAGAGCAAGGCTACGTTATTAAAACTCAGAACGCAATATGATTTTAAAATTCATCAAAGTGCTCAGAACAAATTCTCCAGAGACTGGGGGCTTAGTCATACCAGGTTTCTCCATCTCATTTAGATAATTGCCCTTGAAATAGTTGTCTTTCCTTTTTCTT
Source organism: Jacana jacana (assembly GCA_013400555.1). NCBI lineage: Eukaryota > Metazoa > Chordata > Aves > Charadriiformes > Jacanidae > Jacana > Jacana jacana. The sequence goes on from VZTM01031657.1 coordinate 174,814, forward strand.
TTTCTCTTTTTTTAACACTGCCACTTTGCAAGTATTCACTGAGCAGGCAGCTCAGCTGTGCAGCTGCAAAAGGGCAGAAGAAACCTCAAGATTCCCACCATGCGCATCTCTACTTTCTATAACGTGAGCCAGCCACATCTTGAGTGCATCCAAAATAGTCATCTCACTGTCACATGCTGAGATATTAGCAACTCATTAACCAGTTTAAATAATAAACTGGTAAAATTAATTTCTTTATGAAGTAATGTATTAAATAATAGGAGATGTTTAGAGAGTGTAATATGTGAGTTATTCAGTATTTTTAACTACCATCAGGGCCTGGAGACACTCATTCTTGGTCTCTTCCCACCTTCTTGAAAACTATAAGATTTGACTGCTTCTGTCTTTGTATAAATACACGCTGTCACCAAAAAGGCAGTATCGTCATGTGAACTTAATCAGGAAGCTGATAAAATGAAACTGAAAAAAAGGTTATTTTTCAGCTGCATCATTATTCCCTTGGTAAAAATATAAAACTTATATTACAACATCTAATTTTATTGTGTTTTATCTGTTCAACTTTTTCTATCCAAGAATATCTAAAGATTATTACAACATTAGATTGCCAGTGGAAAGTATGTCACCATCCACCGTAGAGCACCTATAGGTATGTTTTTCTGGGGATTTCCATTTAAAGTTTTGGGGGTTTCCTTTGCTTTCTTTCTCCTGGCACCTCTTCCTGAATGTAGAATTAGAGGTATGGCCTTGTATCTACTCACAATACAGTTTGGGCAGAAAAACGGCAGCCTTGCTTCAGAGCACCTTCAGGATAGATATCTACCTCTGAGCTTGGCACCCTACTCTCTCTTTTTGTCAGTAGAATGAAAGAGGAAGTTTGGGCTCTGATTCGTCTGACCTTTGTAGACATCTACTTCAGTATCTCTATTTTAAACATCTACTTTTGTAGGATGAGGTGAGCTGCAACCTAGTTTCTGTTGTCTGTATTGACATCAATCACAATAAAGGAAGCCCAGCAAAGACACTTTCTCATATAGATCCCACTTTTACAGTCTAAAAGTCGAGTCAGAGCTCACTAAGGTGGATGTAAATAATCCCATTTACATGGACTGAGTTTGGATCAAGTTTTAAAGGCTCTGTTTTGTCACTTACTTCGAGTTAATCTCATTTTTCTACATAGTGTATACGATTTCAAAGCGCATGGTCATGGATCAGGGCATGACTCACTGTAGGGGTAAATACAGACATGAAGAACAAAAGAAGAGAATATGTAGGAACATTTTTATATTCCTGTATTGAGGCTTCTATTTGTCTTGTATTTGGGGATGTTCTTTAGAGATGCTTTGATAGTTCTGAGCTCCGCTGAAGAACAGGATGGCTAGAAGTGTTATATCAACTGTACTATGTGACATTTTCACAGGGCTTCTAAGTAGGAGAGTGGTACTGCTTGGTGCACGTTGAAAGGGAAGGCATGAAGAACACAGCGCTTTGACGGGCAGAGCGGTACCAAGACAAATGAGGTTGGCAGAAGACACCGTGGAGTTGTCCTTGTGATCAAAATCTGACTCTATTTGAGACGTCAGACTGCAGATGAGCACACCAGGCTCTGGTTCGTGAGAGAAGCCACGTACAGAGCCAAGCTTTGATCACAAGGGTATATATTCATCCTACAAATATATATCAAATATATTCATTAACTTCCGTGAAGTGTTCAGGCACAAGGACAACACAAGACCTTATTTGTGCCTGACTATTCAATGAGAGCTAGAAGCAGGAGGTGTGTTACTTTCTTTGCTTGAGAGCAAGAGTAGAAAAGCTGCTGTAGGAAAGACACGGAATGCTCAGATGCACCAGACTTTTCGTGCAGAGAAAAGTTGATCTTCAACATGGCTACACCAGGTTTAGTTTCTAATTTCTGTACTGATTCCTTCCTTAAAATACATCCAGCAAATGTCTGATATTGAATTCAACCCACAATCGGGGACTATTGAGAATGAGTGGGGACAGTGACAAGAGGACCTGGTGTTGCATTCATATTATTAATCTATTATCTATATACTGTGTACAGGTTATTTTTCTTTAGTCTGCATACTGAGTAAACAATTAAGCAGTGACTAACCTTACAGAGTAGGTGGGAAACCCTCTTATGCAGTATTTGCCCATCACAGTCTTCAGAATTGGGTCATAGCTATCTCAAAAACTTGAGCTGCGGATGGCAGCCTTGTCATCAAACACAAAAAAAATTACCTTGAGAAGAGTGAAAGCTCTCCAGAGGTCTGAGGCCGGGCAGCAGAGACTCTGACTAGCTGCTGCCTCCACAAAATGAAAATTCTTCCCTGAGCCCAAGGAATAGCTGATGGATATAGCTGGAAGTGATAAAAAGGTCACTCTTAAGTGGATCCAGGGAGATTTAAGCCACAGTATCATCATCCTGAAGCCCTTAGAAAAATAACAAAAGGCAGGATTCAAAGACTAGAGAGTCCTTCAGTCAAAATACTTACACAAATCTCTTTGTCATGTACCTGAATCTTAAAGAAAATTCACCTTTGAATGAGACTGCAGAAAATTACCTAACAAGTACACTTAAGCCCTCTGGCCCTCTACAGCAATGTGTTGTAATGTTGTACACCAACAGTGGTGATATGGTACAAAACTGTTGAGTCTTAGAATTATCAACATTTGCAGCTTCAATTCCTAAAACAGATTTAAGCTGTCCAGTGCAACTCTTGTGTAAGCACTTGCACAGCTCAAATATTCTTTTATGATTATTTAATAATCGTACAATTATCATATCATCAGATGAAGGTGGAGAACTACTTTCCAATCTAACAGTAATGGCATGTCCTAAAACTAGATATTTTTTTTAGCCAGTTATTATTTCTAAGTGTTATAGTAAGTGTTATTTCACTATCCAACAGACTGTCTAAATTTTTAAGTTGATTCTCCATGCATTTTCAAACATGTGGGTATTTCAAAATGAATGGAAGAAAGCTTATACTTTGCCAATATATTTAAAAGTTCAGTGGAATGACCTGAGGATTAATAACCTTCTCAGCCTGACATCAATACAATGTGAAACACTGGAATAGCTAATTCTAAGCACTATTCATAAAGAATCAGTAATGCCAATCAGGACAGAATTAAGGGGAAATATATTTTATTTCAAGAAAGCTATCTTGATATTTTTTGAGGTTTGACATTTCCATGAAAAACAATCTATGCTATTGATGTGATACTTAGGAACTTTAGTAGAACTTCTGGCACAGAACAACATTTTGATTAAGAAATTAGAACTATCTGAAGTCATCACTGTAATTATTTAATAGATTAAAAACTGAGCAATTGACATTTCTCAGAAACCATTATAAATAGGGACATTAAGAGGATGTCAGTCAGCTCCTCAGGGTCACTCCCGGGCTCTGTGCTGGGTTTGTGCAATTCAGTGATGACTTTTCCATTATTACTTATATCAGGATTCGTGCTGTGCCTATAAGCATGCTAGTATTTTGATGGTGACTTTTTATGGAAGCATTGAAACCTTGAACAGTTGATGTATGAGGTCAGGACAGAGCTTCTGTTGGTTAGAAAATGCTAAAATCAAGTCTGAGGTGACTTGTTCACAGACAAATATCCTTGGATTTGCTTCACTGAAGTTTGTTAGACCACATCCTAATAAGTGTTATCCAAATCATGGATTAGGGTGAAGCCAAAGAACATATGTTTGTCACATCCTGTTTGGATGATACCAAAACAGATACAAACAGAACAAGCATATTTTGGCACGAAATGAAAGACATTTTCTTTAATCTCACAGTTGTTCAAGAACATGCCAATTATCACATGGACTGAGTAATTTAATTCTATATTTTGGCCATGAAAATAGCTTCAATAGCCTTTGCAAGCTGTGATTTTGAAGACAATCTTTAAATTTGTAAGATAAGGTTCTCAACAGAAGAGAGCAATGACTTGCTTCCCAGTAGTTCAAATAAATGGCTTAATTTTTTCATTTGCAGGAAAAAAGATTTTTTTTCTACCTGCTTTATTTTAAAACTTCTTGGGAAGCTGAGCTTTCTGCTCAGTCATTATCTGTAAATTGCAGAATGAAGCAGTACCCTACAGCATTTCCAGATGAAGCAGTCTGTTTATACTGAAAGCACAAGAGCTATAATTACTACATGATCACATTTGTATATCAAGGTCAGAATTCGGTGATTCACGCTATTGTTTGGACATAAAGGGAGTTGATTTTCAGCATGGTGGTGTACAACTACTATTATTGTTACATCAATGACTGTAGAAACAATATTAACTTTTGCTTGTTTGAGTTTTTCTAGTTAGGTTAACTCCAGTTCAAGCATACATGAAAACTGGTTCCTTAATATTTGTCCTAAAATATTCATTAGACATGAAAAACATACATTTATATTATTGCTGTTCAGGTTGTGTATTCTATTATGGAAGAAAAAAATAAATCCTCTAAACCAAACAGCAAATGAAAATAGGTCATTAAATGACTTAACGCATGAAAACACCCACAGTTTAAGCAATATCAAATGCAGGTAATTAAAATTTATAAAAACATTTCCTGTTCTTTTCTTTTCCTCTGCAAAATCTCTGCATAAGATTTTGTTCTTGACTATTACCCAATATAATAGCAATTTTTATATTCTGTTCCTGAAAATCCAGTGGTTTTCCACACTATTTAACCAGTTCTAAAAGCTTAAAAATACAGTGATTGCACCAATTAATTCAGTAAGTTTGTACATATTCATAATGAGGCACAAGAACAAATGCTTTCCTCATCTGAGGATTAATAGAATTCGCTATTGCATTATTGTATTGTATTAAATTGTCACCCAGCCACCCTGTTCTCAGTTGGGATTCTTTCTCTTAAGTCCCATCTAGTCTTTCTCTTCTCAGGTGTAGGTGTCCCTAGGTAAAAAGCAATCATATTTCCCCTGGTTTGTGCTGTTCTCTGTTCTGGGGTTTTATATTTCTTATTCATTCCTTGCTCCCACTCACATACTGTCATATATAAGGACTTTACATAAATCAGATAGCGTTACCTCACATTGCCAAGGAATGTTGGGAAGAACTCTTTTTTTGGGGGGAGGAGGAGGGATGAGAAACAGAGTCAAGATGGCAACTTGACACAGCCCAATTTTTACTAACATCTCTGGGTTGCTAGTTCCATAAAAGACGTATTTAGTCCCAAAAGACTCTTTATTCAGACAAAACACTTGTTTAAGTGTAAGGACTATGCAATTTGCCATCTGAACATTGCTTTAATAACTTGTCCAACATCATCGAGACAGGCTTTTGAACGAACATGAGCATCTTCATCACTAGAGAAGTCCTTCTCAGTGTTGTTTCTCATCAATGCTGATACCTTCAACCAACCAGAATTCTTTATAAGTATTTTTCTGGAAATGAGTAGGTGACCTAGAAAGGGAATAGAATCATTGAACAGTTTGGGTTTTTGACCACCCTTTAAAGGTCATCTAGTCTAACTCCCGTGCAACGAGCAGGGACATCTTCAACTAGCTCAGGATAATTATCCTGAGCCAGTGAGATCAAACTACAAACGCTGGTAATGCTGCCTGTAGCAAATGGGTAATTAAATAATATTCAGTAGCATATTATAGCAGACGCAAGGAGGTTCTGTGACTTTTTTGACTTATGAAAAATAAATTACCAGCAATTCAAAACATAATCTAATGCAAATCATAGTTACTTGTGAACTTAGGTCAGCATTTGATTTAGAAAGCAATGAGCCATTTGTATATATTTTTTCTTTTTAAACTAACATTGCTTTGATTTGAATAGCATAAACCTATAATCATGAAGGTGACTGTTTTGCCTAAGGAGATGGATAATATCATTAAAAGGAACAGGCGTGCTGTAAGTTAAACAACGAGCAGACATGTCAGCATGGGTTGTGCCAGATCCAGGGTTGTTAGTGGCTGTGATTTTGTTGTAAGTATGTTGGTACTTGGTTGTCTGCTGGTGGAGGCCTTTCCCAGCCCATGAACACCAAGTGTAGCACCCAGGTCGGCTCCTAACATCCTTTTCCTGTGTGTAACATAATATTTGAGTGTAATATTTTTGGTTTAAGTTAAGTACTTCTACTGTTACACCCTTGCCTTCATATCAAAGGATGTACCTCTTCCTTATGGCAGAATTTTTAACCATTTCTTCTTCCATCCTGCCCAGCTAGTGGCATAACTGGTAGAATCTCAAATCCTTTCCAGTCAGTAAGTAAAAAACTGCAATCTGCTGGTTAAAGTGATATCTAACCCTCCTAATGGCAAAAGAGCTCTTGACATCGTTTGAAAGTACCCTGAAGGCTCAGAAACAGAAGGGAAAAGAGATATAGTGACATCACATCCAAAACCTTTCATGTTGCAATTTTTAATTGAATCCCATGTGTCTTGGAGACATGGATTAGCCTATGTTATTTTTAATGTTAAGGGCTGGCAAACCTCCAGACCCACATGACATATTTGGAAACATAAAACAAACAGGACAAGACCCATAAACAAACTACAGCAGTCTCTGGTGAAATAGGTCAACAGTGTAACAAGACTTCTCTCAGATAGAAAGTAAAAAAAATAAAAGATGCATAGAGAAGGAGATGTGCTTTTCCTTATGGAATAAAGTGGTGTGGCCAAAAGTAAACAGACAGATTAGCTAAGCAAAGGGCCTGGTCTGGAGGTTGCCTCCCTCCTGCTCCCCCATCTGCCTTGGCCCCTCTGTTTGATCCAAATCTCATCTTTATGAGTCCTTGCTATGTCTCCCATTCTGCCAGCCTACCCGGTCCACATCTATCTGTCTCATGTGACTTGTCCCACCCTCCTTGCTTTACCACCTCATTTTTAAAGACAATGGGGTCTGGGTAGTCTTCTCCTTCCAGGACAAATATCTAGCCCCAAGACTAGATATCTTTTTCTACCTTGTCCCTTTGGACCTACCATGGAGATCAGCCCAGGTGGTCTCAAAGTGAAAGGTATGTTCCAGGCCTATCCACCTCCTCCAGAGGCTCTGGAGCATCTCTGTCGCCTTCCTTTCCCTTCAGCAACACAAGTCTTAAACTGGAAATAATATACCATGTAATGGTGGAAAAAACTGATGAAAAACTGTGAAACTACTTGCCCGTGTCCTGATATGACCGTCTCCCCCCATGCCCTCCTCCCATCTCCTACATGCAGGATTCCTCCCCGTCAGGCCAATTCTTGCTCCCAGTCTCTTTATCCTTCAAATCGTATCTCTGTCTTCCAAAAAAGATCAGCCTGGTGCATGCACCTGACATGGAAATTTTCAGCCTGAATGGTTAGACTGAAGTTATGTCTGAAAACAGGGGCTTCTGAAGTGTCAGACAACTTGGACAGGCGAGGTTACCAGCTCTGTAAGTGCAGCTGAGTGAGTAGTTGCCACATTGAGTTAGACCAAGAGTTTTCCCAGTCAGCTAAATGAAGCTCTCATGTAGCAGTTTTCAACAAGGTGCTATTTTCAGGGGATTTCTAATGGATCTGTTTACCACAATGAAATTAACAGTATCAAATAAGGTATGATAAATTGCCATCACAGAAGAATTAAAAGATGTTTTCTTCAAACCGCCTGCTTGAATAAGTGATCTTGTCAGACCCACAGCTTTGGTCAGTTTTACTTATTTGATCTTTCCTCATCATCTAGGTAGGTTTCTGGTCGTGACAGATGAGACATGAGATCTTCAGCTTCCAGGCTTTCAAGTTTTTCTTCAAGAGATTCACTATGGAATCGGTAAGAAAGAATGACACAATATAATCAACTGGTTTAAAGAGTAAAAAGCAGCCCAGAATCTCTGAAAAATAAGCCTAAAAGAAATTTGTTTTATCAATTGCAATACCTGCCAGTTGTTTTTTAATTTGCCTAGTGACACTTTGGACATTAGTACAGTGGGTGATTTTCAGAAAATTCTAACCTATTTATCCTTGCAAGGATCAAAAATTCCAATAAATCAGTAAATCCTTACAAAACTGACCACTTGAGCATGTAGTAGAACAAACACTAACATTTATTATGTATTTAGCTTTGCTTTCATAGAATCCAAAGCCAGATAAGGGCAGGGAAGGAGGACAGAGTATAAAAAGGACACTTTTTGTTACTCCTTTCAACTCCTCTAGATCTGGTAACTGATGTTGTTTTAACTTTGAAAACAACAGATCTCTGAGATCAGCCTGAAAAATCTATGACAAGAGTTGTGCGGGGGCTTGAAAGAGGAGGGTCACTCTTCTTCTTGTGATGTGAAGTGCTGAATAGCACACAGTTGTCTAAATATGCTTTTGTTTATTCAGTCTCTGGATGGTGAGTGCTCTTGTTTTAAAGTTTTTACTGTGTTTCACTGAGCCACTAAAAGCTACATTTGGATTGCCTGACTTGAACCCCCGACAACAACATTGGTGGTTGAGGCTGCAGTTTTCTTTGTACCTGGTGCACTGCCTGGAGTCCTCCTGGCACAGGGCATTGCTTCCCTGCCTCCCCATGGCAGCACTGTGGGACTTTCATCTTTTCTTCTTCCCTGGGGGAAACAGTTGACCATATTGCACTCCAGCCCAGCCAAGAGGGGTGAATCACTGCTGCTGATCTTCAGAAAACCAAATGTGTCTTCCTTTGCTGCATTTTCTTTGTCACATGGCTACACATACTTTTCCTTTTTAAGTCTATGATGCCTTAAATAAGCAAGAGTTCAGAGGTCAAACAATCATCTTTTGAAAAGTATGAAGCTATTAAGCTGGATATTCCTATTTGATTTTGAAACAGCACTTAAGTTTTTATGTCCTACTGCTCTTAGATTTTCGTGGAGGAACAAAATAAAACACAACCACCACCAAGCAAATACGTAGTGGTAAGATTGCTGAAATTAATGCAGCCTGTTTTACTATGGATTTGTGTCTTGACTGCAATTCCTGAGGATGTACAAACCATTAGTAAAACTTTTCCCATGATTGGGACATTTACAGGATCTTTCTCCTACACCAATCATCTTCAGAGAACCGGATGAGGGTGAGCCTTTTCTATCCATAGGGACAATAAACATCTTTTCCCTCTGCCCATTTTCATTTTCCCATAAACCTTCCAGGAAATAATGAATTTTGACACCTTTCCTGCCCCACCTTCATAATTGCTTGGATCAGCAATGCATTAGAAAAATCATTAGATGCAGGACAGATGAGCAGATGATCACCCACGACCATGGCCAATGGAGAGCCAGTTACCTCAGGAAGCAGCACGTTCAATTACAGTGGTTAAAAGTAGAAGCAAATGAGTTATCGGAGAGAGAGCCTGCTGGGATAAACTTCTAGACTGAAATTCTGAATTCCTTTATTTCAATTTAGCACCATGTGAACACTGACACAACAGAGAGCAGCAAGACCAGTTTCCAAAAGGTTACGGATATCTGTCTGCCATCCTGGGTTTTAACAGAACCGCACAACTACAACATTCAAATGTCTACTTTTATAAACCATTCAGATGCTAATTTTAAATATGAGTAAATTTTGCTTGATGACAAGCATTTAAAGCAGATACGCCTCAAATTATTTCAGGTTTTCTGTACAAACAAACAAAACCCCAAACAAACAGCAAAAAAACTCACCAAAACCCAAAAGACATCACTCCTGAATTGAAAATTTCCTATGCTGAGTTCAAATCTAGAGTCTGGCCAAGCGATGCATCCTTGAAAATAGAGGCTTATATAAGGGAAATGCAAGTGTGCTAGTGAGTTCAGTGGTTACAATGGAATTTTTTATAAGATCCAATATTTGCAGATTTATTTCCAGCATTTTTTTAGGAAATGCTCTTAAGGAAGTTAAGAAATGAAGTATGCTCAGTCGACACTGTAAACCAGCTTTTGAACTTCAACCCCGTAGGGCCATTCACATGCATGTCTGCAGACTGTCTTAGAAAAGCTTGCATGAAGCTACAAATGACTTCTGTGTATCTGTTTAGTGTGATGGGTCCTCAGCCCCACTTCTTCCACTAAATACTGCTCTAGTGCTAATAAATTCATAATATTGAAGGGAGAAAACCCTCCCTTCTGTAAAAACATACCTCTCTGATTTATATTTTCACAACATGAACAACTAGTAGGAAGCAACCCTTTCATTTACCTGCCAATCCTTTTTGTCTATCCAATAAAATGCTGATGAAATTGTTTGGCTTGAGAGCCCTTCTCATCCTTCAGCTATTTTTTGAAACTCTTAGGATAAAATGTGCAATAAAAATACTTAGTTCTGATATAGCACTACTCAGCTGGAAAAGCCCAGTGTGCTTTTCACCTAGAAAAATAACTGTAGCTGTCTGCATTCCACAGATAGAGAAATGATGCACACAGAGATTAAATGCCATGTCACAGCTGTGGGTGGCACCTCAAGGACATGATCCCAGGTCCACAGAGCCCTTATTTCATTCTCAAACTGCTTCCCTAGTTCATTTTGGCCAGAACTTCCATTTTCACTGCACAAGATGCATGCTGTCATCAGCATACACTTAGCAGCTTAGTTAGAACCAGAGATGCGCGTGGATACTGACACAGCCATATCATTTCCAGAGGGAAAGAGAAAATATTGAAATGTTTGCAGTGCGGGTTGAGGCTTTATTTCATCCTCTTTTTATTTTGGAGAGCCTGCTACACCAGCTGCCCTGCAACATGTTCATTTCTGCAGTATCATTCTCTGATTTTAGTCATTGCTTTTTCTCATACTTTAAAAAAAAAAAAAAAAAAAAAAAAAGGGAGTGTAAGAGTGTTCAGCCACTATAATTCCTGCTTGGGAAGGACTCTTAAATCTCTTGTTTCAATCACAGAATACCCCTTTGTGATATATTGGCTGTGTCTTGTGCTTTTTAACCCCACCACTAGTGTGGCCTGCTCTCATGGTAATGTGTCTACTGTGCCCTTCCCAACGGTCATAGAATCACAGAATTGCCTAGGCTAGAAGGGACTTTTAAGATCATCAAGTCCAACCATCAACCTAACACTGCCAAAACCACTGTTAAACCATGTCCCTAAGCACCACATCTACCTGTCTTTTAAATGCCTCCAGGGATGGCAACTCAACCACTTCCCTGGGCACCCTGTTCCAATATATGGTATCCCTTTTGATGGAGAAATTTTACCTAATATGTAATCTAAACCTCTCCTGGTGCAGCCTGAGGCAATTTCATCTTGTCCTAGGCAAAACAAAGGCACTTGTTACTGAGCAGAAGAGACCAAGCCCCACCTCTCTACAACCTCCTTTCAGGTAGCTGTAGAGAGTGATAAGGTCTCCCCTCAACCTCCTTTCTTCAGGCTGAACAACCCCAGTTCCTCATCTGCTCCTTGTAAGGCTTGTTCTGCAGATCCCTCACCAGCTTTGTTGCCATTCTCTGGACTCACTCCAGAATCTCAATATCCTCCATGGGTTTTGCTGAGGTCAGCAATGTGGGTATAAACACCCACAGGTTCCTGCTGTGCTTGTCCTTACGCTCACCGACAGGGTGCTAGTGGGTACCGCTGGGAGAGCAGAGCTCATGGGGTCAGCAGTCACAGAATCACAGAATATCAGGGATTGGAAGGGACCTTGAAAGATCACCTAGTCCAATCCCCCTGCTGGAGCAGCAACACCTAGATCAGATCACACAAGGATGCGTCCAGGCAAGTTTTGAATGTCTCCAGAGAAGGAGACTGTCTCCTAGAGCAATGAGCAGACTCCCATTTGCACTGTAGTCAAGGGTTAAATTTGCAAGAGGCTACACTGACAGTTGTTCTAACCATCAGCATTCATAAGAGTTTGATATCTTTGGACTCTCCAAAATGTTGTTCTTAGAGAAGAATATACTGCTGCTTTTATTTTCTGTAGGTGTTTTGATGGCTCTATTGAATCTGATCTCTCACAACACACACAGTATTATGCTTTCTATCAACTGAAGTAAGGTTTCTTAAATGAGCATCTCTCAAAAACACTGTGCAATAAAAAACCAAACTCAATAAAACAAAAAAAAAGGCCAAAAAAAAAAAAAAGCATGCCTTCCCTGTCCTTAACTTGCTGTCTCTTGCTGCTGGTCAGCATTTTGCTGTTTTTCTCTTTGGAAGATGCAGAGGTAGAAGGGGAACAGCCCATCCTTGTTGTTACTGTGAGCCTGGAATGCCATTCATTACGTGTTTGTCTGCATGACTCTTGATCTTGCATGACAAAACCAAAAAACAAAGGCAAAACTGAATCAGCAGATTAGTCAGCTTAATCTTGTGTAACTCAATGCTGCACTACATTTTCAGTGCTGTTATTTTCAGCTGTCCTTTGAGATGGCTATTTGAGCTCTCCTATTAACCAGTCAAGCTACTTCCACAGGACATTCAAGTAAATAAGATGCAAAATATAGCATTCAGTGGGATGTTTCTGAGGTTTTGGGTTAATCTTTTTGTTTGGTACACATAGTGTTAAAACCGCAAGATCTTAATGTTACCAAAATGTCATTTACAAAGAGAACACAATGGGTTCTTTTTTTGCTATCGTATTAATATTGAAAGAATGCAAAAAGAACCTTTTGTTTAAACCACTATTGCCAGTGGTAAAAGGCTTTTAAACTAATACTGTAGCTTCTGAGAGAGTTGCTTATGTTTTCTTGTCTAATTTTAAATACCAAATGAAGAAAAATGCTCAGAGATGCCAGGATTAAAATTGAAATCAGCTGATCCTTGTATTCAAAACAGTCCCAGCAGCAACACAAATTGTTGATGCAGCTCATGTAGTCCATAAGCCATACGAGTAGATACTGTCACTTAAGAATACAGAATTGCAATCTGCATGTTTGCTGCACCTTGATTTTGGTTTTCTGCATGTACAGCAATACGATTTAGACAAGAACATTCTTCTTTGGCTGGAAAGTTACCTGACTATTCTGTCCCAATAACACGATCATTTCAAATATTTGTTTGCAAATGTCAAATCCAACAGCCTTCTTTCTCAAACAGAAACACTTTGGAGTTTATCATCTAAGTTCCCTTCAAGCAAATTAGCACCAGCCATAATGTGTGATGTAGGCTTCAATGTTTAAAATAGACTTTGCCTTTTCCTGTGAGTACATCATGCGCTTGTGTGATATTAAAAGTGTAAACATGCTGCAGGTTAAAATATGTAGTTGTTATATTTCCTACAAGGCTCAGCCAGCTGACAGGATTGCCCCCTAAGAGGATGCTGCTCCTGGAGGTGAAATTCCTCCTGACTAAACATTTCCTGCTGAAGTACAAAGTGATGGTGTTACGTGTCCTTACATAAATGGGGTAGTTTTGTTTTTCAAAACAGAACTATGGGAGTTCCATTAACAACATAAATTTACCAAGATACTCATCACACATGAGATACTCCAAAAGTAAAAGCCAAACTAACCCTGCTGAGATTCTTGTTGATTTGAGGCTCCTCTTATCCCCTAAGCCCAACATTGAACTCATATGAGAAGAGGTGAGGTTCAGAAATATTTGTGGATATTCTAGTGCTCATGGTCATAAACTTAAATAAGCATTTTCCTTTAATTTTGTCAGAAATTATTTGACCATGAAATTATAAATATGTGGCAACAGCAATTTACCATATAGATTCTTTCTCAGGGAATCTGTAAGCATCTTCATTGGGGATCAAATGCCGCGGCTGCCTTATGCCATACAGTGACCCCATACAGTGAGCTGGGATTGGAAGGAGGATGGGAAGTAATGCTGACTGCTGTGTTTAGCTGAAATGGATGAATATAACACCAAACCACAAATTTATTCAGAGTAGCAGTATAGTAGAGCAGCATAGCCTAAGGATATTTTCCTGATGAGTTTTAGCACACCACTAGTTCTGTTGCTATCTGCTGCTGAGCTGGTGATACTCTCCATTTTTGTGAAGATGCTAAGTAGCACGAAAAGAGCAACTATACAGTTTACTAACAAAAGCACATGTATTTCAATGATTTGATGCTTTAATTAAACACTAATGTCTGATCTACACCACTTTCATCAGCAGTAATAGCCAAGATGGGAATCTTGAAAGTAAAGAAATGACTGTTGGTGTAAAACTTTATTTGCAAAGTGGCATCTCTTTTATACTTGGGGAGAAAAAACCCTCAAATTTGCCATGTGAGATGCTGGTGTGACTGTCTACTAATCAGGAGGAGTCAGTATCCATGTGCAGGGTGATTTCCTTCTTCAGCTAACAACTCACTTTGCCGCCACACTGACAGGTTGCAAACGGCCCTGGAGGCAGCTTGTCTGAGCATGCTTGACAGCCTATTTGGTGCACAGCCAGGGACCTGGGTCAAGCTTGTTTCAAAACCCAAGCAGCTACATAAGAGTTTGCATTTGTGAGCTTGCTACCTGTGCAGTGCGAAGATGTGGTGGTGGGGGCGGTCTCAGGGCTGCTCGCTGTGGGCAGCGTAATCAACCCTTGGAACATCCACCACAGGCTTTGGCACAGCTGTGGGCTGACACCCTAAAGAAGTGACTTTGTATGACTAAAGCTAGACAGCCAAAAAGGCAGCTCTGGTTTTGCCCAGCTGGGTCACAGCCTCCTATATCTCTCTCTTTATCTATGGTGTGAAGATAATCTTGCTGTTCCTTACCTCACTGCTGCATAGTGTAAATGGCTAATTCCCTTGACGACATGAAAAGCTGTGCAAGTTGCAGTGTAGCTCTTCGCCTCTGGCACATATCTGCAATGTTTGAAAGTTCACAACAATGACAGTAGTCATCATCACTTGATGAGTATGGCTCAGCTCTAGTGAATGAACTGACAATCTCAATCTAAATATGACTAGAGTACTATAAAATAAAAAATGCCATAGTTAATATTCAGCTTATTGCAAAACACCTGCGTTAGTAGTTGGTACTGTGGTTGCTATGCTCCTTAGCCCCTCCCAAAGCACTATCACCAATACTGCAGAAATATTACCAGCTTGCTGTAATTAACCCTCCTGTTGGCACTCACAGTTAAAAAGGCCAGGGAATCAAATGGATTTGTAGACTGAATCACTGGGTGGGATGACAAGAGAGCACAACTTCCTTGACCGCAATGCATCATCAGCAAGGAGTGTGCTCTCCAGGGCTGCTTGGACTCTCCCCACCCGAGCTGGCTCATCCCAGGATGGACACAGAGATGCATTTCACATCAGAATACCAGGGGGAGTGAGATGAGCGCAACATCTACTGGCAAGCCTTACATGAGAGAAAGGCTGCGGCACAGCCTCCCCCAGGATCTCGCACAGACTAAGATAGCATTAGAGCAGACGCCGTGAAATATAACTTTCACACTCTACTGATTATTCTTTGACATTTGTGAAGTGAAACAGTGATTTCAGTTAGTGACAATTTATAGAGAGGTGCATCTTACACATTTAGAAGCGAATCTCAGATACTGATCGCAATTCAAAACAGGAAACATGGTTCAATCTGAAATCCACTAAAAGCTATCTGAAACAGTTATATAATTTGACTAGCTTAAATGTAAGCACATTTTTACAGGCAAGCTGTATCATTTATTTTTTATTAACACCATCTTAACTAATTAATCTTGCTTCCAGTGAGTTGAAGATAACCCAAGCCTACAGAGGTCACACCCGTAGGGCTATCCGCTCTACTAGCATTTGTATAGAGGAAGAGGAAATGCTGCTTCAAAGCAGCAAAACTGATCACCATAATCTTTTTTAATCGAGTTAACAATTCCAGAAATGTCAAAAAAACCAGACTAATAGGCAATTATGATCAGTAGCTATTGATCTTCTTTCTTCATCTATAGGCCTTGTGCTGTACTCTTTATTTCCCAGTGTTCTCCTGCATTCATATTATTTTTAATATATTTAATATATTATTTTAAAATATTGTAATTTTTTTCCTTATGAGGAGACACAGAAGCTCAGCCCCTGCTCCTCTTTGCTGTGCCTTTATTTCTGTCCTCACTGCTTCAGTTTCCCTGGCCTATCTCCTCCCTTTCTTTGTTGAACATGCTCTTCAGTTCTGCAGTTTAAATTTTCTCTAAATACTATTAAAGAAATTATGTCTGTTGCAATATGTCCAGCTTCTGTCCAAACACTTTGGGATAGGCTTTGTTTAGGATAGCAGATGAAGGTGTTTTACAGTCCAAAAACTAGTGCTCAAGCTCAATAACCTCAGCCTGAAGAGGAACAAATCAACCTTAACAGTGAGAGTACTCAATTAAATCAGTTTACCCACCAGTGAGATGGATTTGTCCTCCCTTGAATTCTGCTAGGGAGGGACCAGTTCTCCTTCCAATGCAAGCATGGCAGCTGACCCGCAGCCCCTGGGTCTGGCTCAGGATCGGCTGTGTGACAGCTAGTGATCGATGTTCTGCAGGAAATTACAGGGGATGACCACAGAGGTCCTGCTTGGCCCTCGGGCCATAACCCAGCCCCTCTCCATGCAGGCAAGGCACACTGACACAGCTTTTCTCGATGCTATGAACAACTCATCTCTGGCCCAAACTGCCACAACAGTTCTTCACTCCACTTTCCACTTTTCCACTTTCTTTTTGATACCACCAGTCATTTTTATCTTCTCGATCTCTCTTCCTCCTCCACTGCTCTTAGTGAACACAATCCTAATTTGATTTTCTTCCTACCTCTCCAGTTCTTCTTCAGGGCTTCAAATTTTTTTTTTTAATTTTTTTTTTCTGCCCAAATCCATTTTGCAGTGCAACTCCCACACGGTTCTTTTCTTGGCTTCCTCCTCCTCCTCCTCTTGCCTACTCTACCTTTCAGAGTCTCATGATGTTTAACAATCATCTGTACAAGCCCAGAGCCTTTGTGCCGGAAAGCTGGATCACGTGAAGCAGCAGCAGCAGCAGCAGCAATCACATGGCCATATGGAGGGCTTCTGCTAAGGCAATGAAATCAAAGAAACATGTTCAGGCAGGACTGTGTCTCAGGAGTATTGGTCATATTTTTGCTGGCAGAACAGCTTACAGATAGTTTTTTATGGGTATACACCAATCAGGTATCTCCTTTTTATACTTAGTCAGGCATCGCAGCCTTTTGTTGATATTTTCAACTATTTTTGAGTTGCCCAGGCATTTTATTAGAATTACAAGCAAACCCCTGTAAAAGCCTAAGTGCACTGTAATACAGGAGTAGGTCCTTGAATACAGAACATTGAAACTTTTGACATAGACATATCCATGTAATATTGTTCAATTATTCAGATTCCAGAATATTTACCATTCCTGAATTTTCCAGCCTCTGTGGAGAGAATCCCAGATACAGAGACGGAAAACACATAGTAGGACTAAATAAATCAGACTGAAGGAGCAGATGACCATAATTACTTGAGCCTCCTGAGACCTAACCTTCTTTAGAAAGGCACATATGGGACCTAAAATCTAAGCTTAAAAAAAAAAAAGAGGGGAATAAAGCCCCGCTCATTAGTGCTGTCTGTCAATTCCCGGAGTCAGACGATGCAATAAGGGATAAAGGATATTTTAACTTATTCAGAAACACGGCTGGTGAGGGGATGCAGGGCTGCGGGCCCCACAGAGGAGGGTGCCAGGGATGCGAGGCTTTCAGGGGATGCTGCTGATGCCTCTGCTGTTCGAGAGACCGCGACCCAGCCATTTCAAGAGCAATAAATCACTTTCCCCCTCTTCTCTCCGAAAAGGCTCAGAATTAATAGCACGTATTAGGAATAGCGGCTTCGAGGGTGTCACTGGGACTTCTTCCAAAATCACCTAAGTAGAAAGAGGGTAAAAAATCCATATCGCCAAACTGCCGAAAGTGATGACTTTTCGGCAATGCAATCTCCGCGCTTTGCATCACGGAAAGCTTTGGCAGCCAAAAGGGCTCCGGCTGCCCGTGATGGGCTTAAAAACGGCTGAAACCCCCCGAAATCGGCGTTCACCGGCGGCCGAGGCGGGGGCGCACGGTAGGCTGGGGACTGCGGAGCTCAGCATCCGCCCCCAAAAAGCCCTTTTTTCACCATAAAAAAAACCCAGAGGCGCGGAGGGGGGAGGCGGT